>PVIW01000052.1:600000-798973 GCA_004026585.1 Noctilio leporinus | reverse complement strand
ATTGGAGGAAATGGAGGTATGGGGCAGAGGAGGACAAAGGGTAAAAAATTGGAACCACTGTAAAAGCATAATCAATAAATATATATTTTTAAAAAGATGTAAGAAGCACTTGGCCCAATGTACTAGTTTTGAAGATGGAAGAAGAACCATGAGACAAGAAATGCGGGCAGTCTGGAAAAGGCAAGGTGCCGACACCTTGATTTTGGTGAGATTGGTGTCCAAGTTCTTACATTTAGAATTGAAAATACTAAATTAATTTTGTTGTAAACCTACAAATCCTTATGGCATCCATAGAAAACTAATAGGGCATTCTATAATTTTATCTGAATATTATAGTCAAAAAAGAAAACCAACACAAGTCGCATACTGAAAGTGCTGTGCTATAAATCTTCCAATGACTCTCCATCTGTCCAAAATTGAAAGGCCAAGTCACTAACATGATCTCTAAGTCCCCCCATAATTTGGCCAAATGATGTTTTCTTCTTCTTTTTTTAATTTAAAATTATTTTTTAGAGAGAGGGAAAGGGAGAGAGACTTCAATGTATGGTTGCCTTTCACCTGCCTCCAGCCACAGACCTGGCTGGAGACCTGGCTTGTAACCTGGTTATGTGTGACCTGGCTGGGAATCGAACCAGTGACCTTTGGTTCACAGTACCCATTGTGCCACCAGCCAGGGCCCCCAGACAATGTTTTCAGAACTCACTTGCATCTCTGTGCTTCTCAACCACTTCAACCACACTTGACCTTTCACTGTGTCTAAAACAGAAGAGGCTTTAGCCTACTTTGAAGTTTTGTAGTTGCCAGCTTCCTTGTCAATCTTCTCATAGAAACCATGTATTTCCCCCTCCTGTCTTTTATTTCTCTGCTCAGATGACACTTCATCAGAGAAGTCCTCTCTGACTACCAACACAATAAATTATTCCAACAGTATTTTCCCCTGCCTTATCCTAGCTTTATTTTTGCACAGTATTTCTTACCATCCAAAATAATATTCACATATTTTTACCTTCTCCTTCCCCACTCTCCTACCTACTGGAATGTAAGATCCATGGGAGAAACTATGTCACCTATTCCTAAGAGGATTCCTTGCATAACTTATATTTATAGTGAATATTTAAATATGAATAAATGAAAGATAAATTTTGCCCTGAAAAATACATAAAGTATTTTAAATAAGATGCATGACACAGCACTCAATTGTCTCAGATGATTTAATGAGGATAGTGAGTATAATGCTACAATTGACTTTTAACATCTGAGGTCTTTACACTCAGAGAGGAGCTCAGTGTCAGTGAAACCCAGGTAGTCTTCAAAAACAAAACACCAATGGAAACAAAACAAAAATGATTTCTTAATGTTATAAATCTCTATGCTCTAATTCAGTGATTGTCAACCTTTTCCACCTCATGGCACACATAAACTAATTACTAAAATTCTGTAGCACACCAAATAAATTTTTGTTGTTGATCTGACAAAAAATAGATATAATTTTGATCCATTCACACCAGATACATATTGTGTTGGCTGTTCTGTTTGTCTTTAATTTGACAATTCAAGGAAAAGAGGTCAGTGCCCCTGACTAAATAATCAGATATTGCATGTTTTAAAAATTCGTGTGCTTCATTGGTTGAAAATCACCACTCTAGTTTTCTATTTCTTCTGCCTTCCCCCTACAAATGTCAAGAAACTTTATCTTTGATCAGAGAAAGCAAGCTTTAACAATTTTAAAGAATGTAACTCTTTCTTATGTATGTCTGTAATTTCTAAAGTAAAATTATACATATTTCCTTAGTAAACCCAACCTATCTCCAAATTTGAGAATTTAAGACTAGATCAACAATAAGAATGAAACAAGAAATATTACTGTTCATGTGAAAATGCTTACTACAAAAGGTTAAAGGATCAATATAAATACTTAGCATTAATATCTCCCTACATAATATATGTATTGCAAAGTAATGGAAAATTTTGCAAATTATCATTCATACATCAATAAGACTAACAGTGGTTCTGAATCTATGAAAATTTACTTCTATGTACTAATATATTGCTTTGTAGTTAAAAATAATTTGTCAAATATTAATGTAATAGGTGACATTAAAAATTTTGTCTTTATCCCTAAAATACAGTTTCTAAGTCTTCCTAAAAAATTATTTAAAACAGCCATCAGTTTACCTAGAAAATGTATGTGTTATAAGATAATTAGATTTTCCCATATTTTATTATTGAAAACAATTATTGTTATCCACTAAACATAACTATATAAAGATTCTCAAGTTATATATTTCATAATATAGAAAATACTTATAAGTTATTTAAGTAATCAATGAAAAATAGTAATAATATATTTACCCATTTTAGAAAATAGGACTATGTATATAAAATATACTAAATACATTAAAAATTGAAATTTTAATATAGTAAAGAGAAAAAAATTAATCAGTAAACATAAAGTAACAAAACAGATAAAAAGGATGAAAAAAATTGCCCTGGCTGGGTAGCACAGTGGTTAAGGCGCCGGCCTGCGAACCCAAAGGTCACAGGTTCGATTCCCCAGCCAGGGCACATGACCAGGTTGCAAACCAGGTCTCCGGTCAGGTCTGTGGCTGGAGGCAGGTGAAATGCAACCATACATTGATGTCTCTCTCCCTCTCTGCCTCCTTCCCTTCCCCTCTTTCAAAAATGAATGAAATAAAGTCTTTAAAAAAAAAAAGGATGAAAAAATAAATCAATAGATATATATGTTTTTTAATTATAAAATTTTAATATCTAATAAATAGAGAAACAAACAATGAGAACATAAAGTCTAAAAATATAACAGCTATATTTATGGGTGATATTTAATATTGATAAGGTATATATTTATACTATATACTATTAAATAAAGCTAAAACAAAAATTATGATTCTTATTACTTAATTACCTCAGAATTTTTCTCAAATTGATTTTATAAATACACTCTGTATTCCCTGGATAATAACTCATAAAATTGCTAGTCTTTGGCTAAAGAGAGTAATAAAAGAATCAAAGTAATATTGTTTAACACACAAAATATTACTATCTTGAGTGTTACTAGGAATAACTGCTTAGTGCCATTTACCTATATACAAAAAATATGTAAAATAAAACCTGAAAATAGAAAAGGTATTAAAGCATATTAATATTTTCAATTATACTCCATTTAATAATCATTAATCATATTCTTATAAACAAATTTATTAAACATCTGTTACTTTCTAAGTATTTTAAAATAAGAAGTCTCACTTTCACAAGTAGCCGTACAAGTTAAATGTTATTATTATCATTTTACAGTTATTAACACTGTCTGAAGCATCTCCATGAGGACAAATTTATTCAGAAGTGGTAGAGCCAGAACTTGAAATGAATCTTGGGTTACTGGGTGTTTAATTTATCTGAATATAATGCCTACAGGTCAGTAATATTTTCTCAAGTATCAATGTTATTGGATATGCAATGACACTAAGAACTCAGAGTCCAAATTATTTTATTGCTCAGGTAATCTGGGCATACCAAGGTCAGGGAAAACAAGTCTGACCTTCATAACAAGGATATATGATGTTTGTATAAAATTTTCTGGGTCTCCTAAATATTTTTTTAACTTTATGTAGATTTTAAATGTGAACCATAAGCATTAAAACGGGGCTCCTAACTGCTAACTAAGCTAAAACCAAACCAAACCAAACCCAGAACCTAGCAGCCATTTCTGCGCAAGGGCCTCCCACACAAACTGCACTCACCCCAGGAGCCTGTCTCTTCGCTACACTGCATGCCTGCCCTGTGTCTCTGCCCTCTGAGCTGGTCCTTGCGAACCAGTTCCTGGAGTCCTATTCCAACCAATACCACCGAGATTTTCTCCAGATAATCAGAGCCACACAGATCTGACCAATCAATGGGCCTACATTCAAACTAATCAGGATAGTGCCTTTCGAGCCAATCAAACTGCAAGGATTCGATTATTGTCATTTGCATGAGAACTGACCAATCAGGAACAAGGGGCAAGGACTTCTGTCCATGTCAGGCAGATACCCACGCTTAGAGGGTGTGCATTTTCTATGGAAGACTGCTTTTCCCTAGCTAAAGATGAAATCCCTAAGGGGTCTCGCCAGCTTATCCCAGACCTGCATAGCTGAAGTGGGGCCTGGACCCCAGGCAGCCTCACATCACAGCCACGCTGTAGGGCTACTGAGCTCTTCATACCAGAGCTGTTGTCACAGCCGTGCTTTGTCACTGCACTGAGCAGTTTCCTGCTTCACCTAGCCCCCAAATGGGGTTCTTGTTGGTGTTGAATTGGTGTCAACAACCATAGGTTGACATGAGGAAACTTATGTTAAAGAAATGGAAATCATTGTTGTTAGGTAGTCAACAAAAACATTCCTACACAGAAGGAAGGAAAGAGGAAGAAAAAAGGAAGATAGGGAGGGAAGGAAAGCAAGCTTATTTAAACTTGTTGGAAATTGTTTCTTTTTTGTTTTTAGTATTATCTACATTAGTTTGCACAAGACTATAATGTATAGCAACTGATAATCATATTCATTTAAAATTTTCTCTATTTCCAGAAATTAAATATTTAATGAATAAAACACTTTTTGTACCAATCATATTATATGCATGCAATGAATAGATACTAATAAAAATGACTGCTATATATATTCAATGAATTCAGGTACAGATTAAGTTTATTAGCTAAATAATACTTGAAGAAAAAATTAGAAATAAGACATATTTTAAAAACGGATATATTAAAATACACACAAAGAATAAACTTTATTCAGTAAAGTCTCATTAATAAAACTTATTAGTGTAAACAATATAATTTGAATAATCTTTTTTTCTTATTAACTAGATATTCTACAATATTTCACACTTCAAAGTAATGAAGTTTCATTTTTTTGAAGTTGGTAATAACAACATTAACAAAAACCTTTGAAATATAAAAAAAATAGGTGAAAAATGGACTCTTAGTGAACATAACTAAAAGCACCATGCCAGGCAATGAGATATATTTTCATAATCTTTGATCATTCTCTATTTAGTCTAGTTTGTTACTTATTCACATAGATTATTTCTCTCTTTCAAGTGATGCATTCAACATAACAATTAATAATATTTAGTGCATCTGTTGTCATTTTGAAATACATTGTTTATTTAAATAAGACTTTGGTGAATAATCATCAAAAAGCTGTAACTAAAATGTTTTTCTTGAATATGCTTAGAATCAGCTTTGCTTTTGGCATTATTTTGTGTTTTCTCTGAAAAAAAATACTTGCACTGAAAGCAGCAATGTAGCCAATAAAAACTATGGATTTAAATGATTAATGACCTAAGGATTAGACATCAGGGACCAAAAAAAAGGGTGAGGGAGTCCTAAATTTCACACTATTCAGTAGTCTTGGTAAGACATTACTATGTAATTACTAAGTGAGAAATATGAAACTGGCCATATCCTGGTAGTAATAGTATTGTATGAAAAAGAGAATGTTTGAGTCCAAATTTGTGCTAGTCATACACACATTTAACATATCTGTGAACATAATGTATGGTGAACCTGGTTACATGTAATCATGGAATGATGAAGGAAAAATTATTTCCGCATTGCAATTTAAGAAATAAAGTTTAGAGGTAGGTTAAGGTAACAGAACACACATTAGTAACAAAGAATCACATCGAAATTCTGAAAGTCCTTAGAATAAGATTTTTAAAAATAATGGTCCCTAAGTCCCTGAACTAAAGAAGAGTCTTTAAAGGAAGGAGCGCCTGCTAGCCATGTCAGCTAAATGTTTCCCCTTGTGCTGAAATATATAGTAAGCACAGGCACATGTGTCCATGCCTATCCTTTTAAGCATATTTGTCATAAGTGGAAAATTAAAAACATATTTCTAAACCAGTTAAAACTGTTATTTATCTGTAATTTCTCATGATATATTTAATTGATTCGAAAGACATTGGCCCCTTGCAATATACTAGAATAAAGGCTAGATAGAAAACTAAGTTTAACAAGACTCAAAGTTCACGAATCAAAAAGCTCATGTATTGAATAGAAGAAATGAAATCAATGCATGTAAAATAAACATATAAATACATTTTATAATATACTAAAATTTTAAAAACATTTCTGATTTGTTAATGGGTGAGTAGGTCAAGAGACAGAAGTTTTATAACCTCTCTTCCTGTCCAAAGCAAATGATAGCTCACTCGTTTTGTGTCTTATCTACAACCCTTTAATTACTACTAATAGTTCTTTGCTTAATATCCCAATAATTCTCATGGAATATTACTATCTTGGCACAATTAAGCAGCCAAAATGGAAAAAATACACTCAACTATATATAAAGGAAAGAGGATGGGCCATACCTTAACACAGCCATAACCAATTTTAAGTACAATTCAAGATTGAAAGACATTGAAGGCCATGAGAATTCTAATATATGAAGGTAACCCCAAAATTTGGAATTTATTTATAAAAAATTGTGTATTTATACTTACATGTTTAAACTTCAGTCACCTTCCACGTACTCCCTATTTGATGCAGTACATCTATTGAGATATTGTTTCTACTGCTCAAAATAATTTTTGAACTTGTCAATTTTTTTTTAAAGACTTTATTTCATTATTTTCAGAAAGAGGGGAAGGGAGAGAGGCAGAGAGGGAGAGAGACATCAATGTATGGTTGTGTTTCCCCTGCCTCCAGCCACAGACCTGACTGGAGACCTGGCTTGCAACCTTGTTATGGGCCCTGACTGGGGAATCGAACCTGCGATCTTTGGGTTCGCAGGCCGGCGCCTTAACCACTGTGCTACCAGCCAGGGCTCCTGAACTTGTCAATTTTGATGCCTTCCAGTGCTTTAGCCTTTGTTTGTTTCACCTCTTCCACATTGGCAAAACGTTTCCCTTTGGGGACAATTTTCATCCAGGGAACCCTCCCCCCCAAAAAAAAGTTGCTTGGAGCAAGACTGGGTGAATAGGGCGGATGGGGTACAGGGGTCATTTTGGTTTTGGTCAAAAAAACTGCTGAACTCTCAGCAGGGTGTAGGCAGGTACACTAACTAGTAAGTCACTCATCATGAAATGGACAAACACGTTGAAAGTCTTCAAAAGAATTCACTGAAGCCTAACGCAGCCTTTCACAATGATGCTAGCTGTACACTGATACAGAGAGGGTTCCTAGAATGCTCACCTAGCAGGTAAAGTTTGTAATACAAGCGGTCTGCCCATCAGGAGATAATTTCAGGGTTTTTTGAGTCTCCTCTCATAGTGCCCAATTGTTGCTGTTATTTTTGTTATTGTTGTTTTCAATGCAGAATCCAGATATGTTCAATACTAAGTTGCTATGAATTCTAATAAAAACATTATTCTAAGCATATGAATACCTGTAGTACTAATAATTCTACTGAAAAATATCTGTTCTTGGAGTAATTGGCATTTTGTTTAAGTTTCAGATGAGCTTCAATCATCTAAAAGACTAAGAACTTTGGAGCAAGCACAATGCATTTGAAATACCTTTCAAGTTAGTGGTGTGTCTGAGTAACTAAAACACCCTGAGACTGATTCTTTTACTTGCAAGAGTGTATAAGAATATCTTTCTCATGTGATGCTATGAATACTAAATTAAATTATTCATATTACCACATAAAAAATGCCAGGTGGATTTTCTAGTTTGTGCAAAAACTATCCCAGTATTTGAAAGAAAATGACATTTTTTCCAATATATAATTTCCTATGTGAAAGTTTGATAGTTGACCTAATGGTCACCTCAGAAGAAGCAATTAGCAGGTGGGTCGCATGGGAAGGAGAGAGTGGGGTGGAAAGGGAAATAGAGTGTAGGATATCCAATCATATATTTCACTGGTTAGATTATAATTTTAAAAACTTGAGTTTGTTAGCTTGAAAGGTCTAGAAACATACATGTATCTATGAGGATCCTTTTTGGTTTTTGTTACTCAGCTCTTTTAATAAGAACTCCAGAAACAAACAAACAAACAAAAAATACCTTTCAGAAATTAAATTTATCTTAAATTTGATTCTTCTTGCCTACATTTACTTGTACATGTAACTATGTTTGTAATTTAGGCATCCTGTGAATAACTATACATGTATATGTGTTGTGTGCATGTGTGTGTGTGTGTGTGCCTATGCTCTGTGCCTTATTAATTCATGAGGTGTAATGGCATTTGACCACACAAATATATTTAGAGAATCTACAAATGTATGTATATTGAGTATCATGACTCATTATCTCCATTTTGCAGGAAGAGTTATCTCAAAAAAATATCTAATCTCCTTATAACCACATTATTCATAAGTTATTCAATGGCTTCCAAAATATTTATACTGTTCTACAAGGCCCTCCATCATCCTTGCTTATGTCATTATTCCTATTTCAATACCATTGTCCCCCTTTTCCTTTGTAAGTCAGTCACTCATGTTTCTTCTCAAAAAACAAGTGAGCAGGTAATATGAGATGAATGAAGTTGAGGAGTCAGAAAGAGGCAGGTCAGCTATGTAGCTCCCACTGTTCCACCTGATGTAGTTAACAACTTCCGTCCTTCTTACTCATTGTGCCCATGCTGTGCTTCAGCTCTGATTCAAGCATTGCTTATTCAGAAAGGTCCCTCTCTAGACCAAGTCTTGGCCAGATTATTTTATTAAATGTTTCATTCCTTCCAGCTCTTCTCTCAGTTTTAAATTATACATTCACTTTTGTGACCATTTATCTTACCTGTCATCTGTCTATCCATATCTCTTTCTTCTCTTTTCTTCCTTTCCTTTCCCTTCTCTCTACCTCTCTCTCTTTCTCTCTGTACCGCTCCCCCAATAACCTATGCAGTGCGCTCAATGAGAGAAGAAAGCTCATGTGCTTTGCTCACCCTTAAATCTCCAGGGGTCTGGAATGCTACCAGATACAAAACACTAATAATTAAATCTCACATAACTGCTTCCTCTATTCTCCAGAATTCAGAATTTATTTTTATTATATGCTCAAATGATTTCAAAGTGTGTACCATGACAGGTTAATTGGTCAAGCATTACTGTTTTGATTTAGTAAACAAATACTATGCTTCAGCATAGTATTTGAATATATATGTTCTACTTAAATATACAGTTTCTTAAATAAAATTAAATTTGGGGGTCATTTTTCATACCCAACTCTTCCTAACTAGAAAAGATAGCTTTTCATATAGTTTAACAGTGTCTACAGCCTCATTCATGCACAACAGCAAAACCACCCATTTAAAGCAGATAAATAAATGTGGTATGTTTATTCATGACAATCTTGAAGTACATTTGCAGCTCTGAAATTGGATGAATCTATATGCCACCTTACATCTATGTAGTGCTTATTTTTTAGTTCCTTGACTCTGCCTTTTTATGGTTTTAATCTGTCTTGACATTAGAACACCATGTCCTTTTATAATTTTAGGCTGATGCCAAGGCCCATTAACCTGAAGGTGAACCAGGGGAGTCAAGTGAAGCAATAAAATATTGAAGATTAAGCTTTTCTCTCTCTTGAAGGTCATCTAAAAATCTTATAAAGAATTATGTGATTTAAGCTATTGATGCTTTTATTTTTTTAATTTTTAATCCTTACCTGAGAAATGTTTATTGGTTTTATTTATTTATTTTTTTAAAGAGGGAGAGAGAAAGGAGAGGGAGAATGGGAGAGGGAGAAAGAGAAGGGGGGAGGGAGAGAGAGAGAGAGGAAGAGAGGAAGACAGCCAGCCAGCCAGCCAGACAGACATTGATTGGTTGCCTCCTGACTGGGAATCAAACCTACAACTTAGGTACGTGCCCTAACCAGGAATTGAACCCACAGGCTTTTTGTGTCTGAGGTGATACTCCAACCAACTGAGCCACTTGGCCAGGGCTGGCTGTTGATGCTTTTAAGTACGTAGCCCTGCCACATTTTCTCAGGGTTATCTTGGTGGCTTCTCAGCTAGCTGAGGTTGACATACTTCTGTGTGTGGATGACTATAGTATTTCAGAGGTAGCATTCTCAAGCAGGTAAGAAAACAGGAAAAGATAGCCCCAAGCAGATTTGAATTTATTAAACAACTGATGTTCACTAGAACATTTGAGTATTCAGGAGCCCATATCAGTAATACCTATTGCTTTCCCTTAAAGGTGCTCTAGCATGGACCAAAATAGAGCAGTAATTTTATTGGGCAATTCATTTCTCATTTGGCTCTGACTTTTGCTGAGAATGTTTAGGATGAATCAACAAAATATCACTCTAATAGAGCCCTGTGGAGTCTATAGATACCTTCTGGAACCACTGGCTTAAGATAGTAATAATGTGAAGTAGACAAACTGGATATAATTCCAAAAGTCTTATACTCGTACTCCATCAATAACCAAATTCTCTTGCCATCACTGTCTTGCTTATTGTTTGAAAATTGCTATTTCACAATGGCTTACCTAATACTATACAATTTCCTCAACTATTTTCTGTATTATATGGTTTCTGTATCTCTCACAATCTTAGTCTTGTTCCTGGTGAAATATACATATACTTATCCATGTATATTCAGGGAATGTCTTTTTTGTACCACACATTCAGATAGTGTGTGAGATATAGACACTATCTTCTAATTTTAGTAATGCTCTAAAATGTCATATGCAGTATTTATTTTCACAGATGATGTATATAAGCAGTTTCATTTGAGTTCAAACAATCTTGTAGTATATTGACAAGCTTGTTACTCTCTCACAAGCAAGACATTATTTCAAACTTATTGCTCCCTTTTTATTAGCTACTCAATATACCTAAAATGATGTTTTCCTTCCCCTCTCCCTTGGATTATATCCCATTCATTCAATATATAAGAAAAAGCTTAAATTATCTTTTTGGTGAGTCTTTCATCAACCTTCTTGGCTGCAAGTGTTGCTATCTACTCAAACTTCCATATCTATGTTCCACATTTTTCTTTCAACACTTGTGTTGTCATATTTGGTAATGTCTATCTCCTTTGCTAAAATACATGATCTGATCTGACACATTTTAGTCTATAATTTTATATCTCTACTATTTCTCTCAGTACATGACCCACAGTAATGAATGAATGGATAAAATTACCCATCCAATATGGAGAGACATTGTTCCAGAATTTCTAACAGTATGGATTTAGGAGACAAAGAAAAAGAATGACGCATGGCAATATAATTATGAGTTATGAAGCCTTAAGTTTTTAAGTAGATATTCTTTGTTTTGTTAAACCTGATAAAAGGTAGCTATAAGCTAAAATATGTAGAGAAATCTAGAATTATTTTATCAGCTCTGTTACACAAAAGTGTCCAGGTTTTTGCATAGAAATTGACTGCATAAATAGTGTTAAAAAGCAAAACCAAGAAAACAAAATGAAGTGCTAATAGTGTTGTCCACATTGTTATGATACTAGAATAGCATTATAAAGAAGCTTGATAACTCAAATGTAATTCAGTTTTTCTTATACTTCTGTTTGACTATATAATTATCCAGTATAAAATTACATAATAGGTATTTTAGTTGGAGGCACTTGAATTCAATAAATATAATCCATAATCACAACATTGGGACCCTTTTGTCCAAAATGAGTTTTAGATAGATAGTATCTCCAGCAAACTGTGCCCACATTACTCTCCCACTAGAGTCACAATTTATTTAAACACTCGGCTGAAAATATTGCATAACTTCCAACGGAAGCACATATTAACAGGACACAGCTGAGAGGAAGAGTGAAGATTGAATGAAATGGTGAGGACAACTGCATGGTTAAGAAAAGGAGAAAAGGCAAGGTCAAGTGATTGATAAGCATAACAGTAATTATGCTAACCTTAATTATGTCAGGCTACATACGAGATACATGGTTAATGTCATTTATTTTGTTTGATTTCCCTTATAAGTAAAATCATGTGGCATTTGTCTTTCTCTAACTAGTTTATTTCACTTAGCATAATGTTCTCCAGGTTCATCCA
The DNA here is from genome assembly GCA_004026585.1 of Noctilio leporinus. NCBI lineage: Eukaryota > Metazoa > Chordata > Mammalia > Chiroptera > Noctilionidae > Noctilio > Noctilio leporinus. Next base: position 787,003 of record PVIW01000052.1, on the reverse strand, counting down.
TACTATTGCAAAAGGTAAGATTTCTTTCTTTTTATGGCCAAGTAATACTACATTTTGTAAATGCACCACATCTTTTTAATTCACTCATCTACTGATGGGCATTTGGGCTATTTACAAATCTTAGCTATTGTAAATAATGCTGTAATGAACATAGGGGTGCATGTATACTTTTAAATCAGTATTTTGGGTTTTTTAAATTATATTCTGGGAAGTGGAAGCACTGGGTTATAAGACAGTTCCATTTTTAACTTTTTGAGGTAACAGACTGACAAGTTGTCAGAGGGGATGAGAAAAGGGTTAGATGCAAAAGGTGAAGGGATTAATTGGAAACAAACAAACAAACAAAAACCTCATAGAGGTATGGTGATTACCAGAGGAGAGAGAACTGGGTGTGGGATGGAAGGAGGTAGAAGATGGTAAATGGGGGAATAAATTGTGATGGAAGGAGACTTGACCTGGGATGGTGAACACACAATACAATATATACATGATGCACAAGTAGAACTGTGCACCTAAAGCCTATACAATTTTATTAACCAATGTCATCCCAATAAATTCAATAAAAGTTATAATAAAAGACTCATGGTTAACCATGGAATCAGCAACTGAAGCATGGTTTGTTCCACACATGTCTCCACTCAGGTATATAGCTATCTTTTCACTGAAGTAGGAGAAGGAAAAAAAAAAGATAGGACAGAGTATTCGCAGGAAAGGATCATATCTGAACTTTGTACTTCATACTAATAAACTACTACAGCCACCCCACCATTCTGTTGAGAGCCAAAATGCATCCCTGGTGCCCAAATGATTTGTTTTATTATAATCTGTAGGACATAATTAATACTCCTTCACTAACTCTTTAAACATCTCCCAAGAAGCAGTTTCTCAACCAAGAACTTAGAATTTATAGATGCCTTCAATACTAGTATTGCCAGATTTTCCAACTCTATGTCTCAAAAAAATTCCTAACTAATGATGTTGAACTGAAAAGATTTAAACTTCTGGCCAAGATGACAGCATAGATAGACATACTGCAACTCCCTAAGAAGGAATACACCTACCTCAAAACTAGAGACAACCAGGAATTCCAGAAAATGAAGCTTCATGGAAGTCCAACAAAGATATAAAGAAGAAATACTCATCCAGACAGGTAGGGGGCGCAGAGCCAGGGCAGAGGGAATGTGGTTTGGTGGCACAGTGGCTGCGCCAGGACACCAGCTGTGGTCAGCCAATGGAAAGCACAGTCGTGTTGGGAAAAACATGGAAACTTGGAGTCCCACGTGGGCCAGGCTAAACCTACAAGTCTCAACCAGAGGGCCAGGAATGCTGCGGCACATACATGTTTCCATGTAAAACCAGTGGCCCTGGGAAGAAGGGAACTAGATTTTGGGCAAACACCTCAGTTTTCATGCAGCCCAGCCTGTTTTCTCACCTAGCCTGATCCTTTGTTGTACTGACAGCAGAACTGTTTTAAATTTGAATGCACATCCTAACCGGAGTGAGATTTCCCTGCCCCCTCACTTGTTTTTCCACTTCCCTGTAATTAGCATTGATTGACAAGCTACATGCCTCCAAGTCTGCCCCTTTCAATAAAAGACCTTTGGGAACAAAGAACTGGGCCTTTGGTCTTGAGCCACTGGCCAGCAGATCTTCGTTCCCTTACACAGACCTGTTTGGGATGCTTTTTGGTTCATCCAGAGATGTTTGGGACAGTTTTTGGCTCATCCGATGCACCGGGGGATTTTACTGCAGGTCAGGGTCTCCCACACAGTCACACATTTTAAAAAGGTAGGGATACCTGGGAAGCATTCCAGGCACCAAACTAGACGGCACAGCTCACAGTTCCAGTGCTGGGGGTGCCGCGAGTCTGGGAGGTAGATAAAGCTTCACTGCTTCTGACGGTGAAAACCAGTGGGGGTTGGGGTGGAGGAAGAAATGCCAGTCCCTCAGCAGTCTGTTTGTTTGGAGGCCTCCACGGTCCTGGAACACCTGCAGACCCACCCACTCTGGGAAGCACAGCCAGGGTAACAGCTAGAAAGGAGCCAGTCCCATGCTGGAAGCAGGAGAAGTGCTTGGAAAAGGGGCAAGTGATGAGCAAGCAGCTTTGTTCCCTCTCAGGCCTCTTCCCCATGTACAGCACCATAACATGGTGAAATCAGCGTCCCCCACTGATGAATACCTAAGTCTCCACCCCTTACAATGTAACAGGTGTGACAGCTTTACTGGAGAACTTATATGCACGACCCATGGACGTGAACTAAGGGGGATGGGATTGATGGAGGGAAGGGGAGTCTTGGGTGGAGGGGAGCAAAGGAAAAAGAAATTGGGAACTGTAGCATCATAGTCAATAAAGTCTACTTCAAAAATATAAGAAAATCAGTAAATAAATAAAGAGTAGTTTTTTCCCAGGCTCAATGTCTGTATAGCAGAGGTAATCAGTGAAGAATTCTGTGCCCTTGGTAATATAACAATGGAAGACCATCGTGGGTCCGGAACACTGTGTACGGTCCTGGGGACAAGACCCTAGGCAGTTCCCAATTATGCTATCATTTCTTTAAAAAAAATGTTAAAAATTAAATAAAATTACTTTATGATAATGGAAAAACTTAACTTTCTAATGTATTTTTATTTAAAAGGTTGTGAATGTTTTGTAAAAGAAAGTTTTAAACAACACATTAATAATGGTGAAACTTGCTCAGTGAGAGGTATTTGATTTGTTCTGGCTCTTCTTTACTTATTGAAATTAAAAAATAAAAACTCTGTTAATTTAACCTTTACTAGGCATGTCTGAAACTATTGTTATACTGTGGGCGTTTCTCTTTTCATTTGTAGTTCACTCTCCAATTTGCTACCCATCAATAATACTACAAATAAGAAATTACTATCTATTAAAAATATTGAACATTAAAAAAAATTTTAAATATATAAAAAGAAAAAATATGAAAATAATGGAAAAATTACTCCACTGAATAACCAATAAATGTCAATGAGTAAAATATTTTATAAAAGGAAAAAATTTGAAGAGTTCGTGGTATTTGCTTAACTTCAACTTTCCAGCATATAAATATAAATGCTAATCTTTATATTATAATTTTCACTTCAAAAATAATTCCTCTGGTTAAATAATACTTCTGACATTTAGATTCCTCTTTTTCATGGTGGAAACCCACTATAAAGCTATATATTTAAGGATGAGTAAAAATTACAAATGTTTGCTCAAGTTTAGATATTACTTTTTAATAATCAGTCTCTTTCTTCCAAAAGAAAAATTTAACCACATTTTTATTATTAGGAAAAGAAATTCTCTCTAGGCTCTTATGTTTGTTTGTTTGCGCATATTTAGATTTTCTAGATTGTGTTTTCTATCAGAGCCCCTGGGCTGCACTTAGAAGTGGTAACTAAGTATCTCTGATAGACACAGAGACATGTTACCCAGCTCTCCGGTCAGAGATGCCTACCTAAGGGGAGTGTGGTTAACAGAGAAAGTCCAGCTCTTGGGGCCTTCGGGCTCTGCCTCAGCTGTTGAGACCTGTCTTACCAATGTCCTTCCTTTCCCAGGTCAGTCCACCTTCAGTGACTGAATGAGGTAGGGGTATAATGACCCAGTAATTTATTTCCTCTCCCAAAAAAGTATCCAGGAGGGCTTACTCCAGAGCCCAGAGCCCTTGGATGAGACTGTTGATCCTACATTATTATCCTGCCAGTTCTCCCCTGCCTGATCCTGCCCTGCACGTCTCTCTCTCACAGGTGTTGATCACTGATAAATATATGGCACTCCAAATACTCTGTCACAGCATCTGCTTACAAACTCTGTCACAGCATCTGCTTCTGGAGAACCTAATTTGTGACAGTTTTACCAGAAGCAGTTGAAAAATGCAGGTGATAAGGTTTTATAGCAAAATCACTAGCCACCTGGCTGGCAATAAAGATTTCATCACTCTTGGTAGTTGGAGTATAGGCAGTCCCTGGCTCAAGATGGTAGTTCTATTGCTAAAACCAGAGATAAAGAGTGATGGTGTATGGGTAGAAGGGAATGCATTAACTGGCTTGTCAGGCATCTGAGACATTGATAAACATGATTGATTTCTAAAGAGAAAATGAGTGTGTGAGGCAAAGAAACTGACACCTGAAAGCCAGGACACCTGAGGGTCGCTTTGGTCATATAATGAATCTCTAACCTCCTCAGTGGGAGGCAGAGAAAGCTGAAAACCAGTATTAGAATTGTCATTAGACTTCAGAGAGCTAAGCACCTAACCAAAGTAAGTATATCACATTTACTTTGCCCAGAGCTCTGGCTGGGGCAAATGAGACCCTGACACATGAACCTTATGAACCTTCAGAATCTGTTAACGTCGTTGGTCCATCTGTTCTTGGTAAGAGGTAGCACTTCCTCTAAATTAAAACACAATGCAGAGGAATGTTTTTCTCACAAAGCAACAGTCTTCATGATTAGAATTTATATGGACAAATGACTCCAATAGAACATTTTTTAGGTTAAATCTGTAAGCTACATGTCTTTACTACTGAAAATAGAATTTTAGGGCATCATATTACTTAGAAATCAATAGTATTTATTAGTGGTTTAATCAATTAACTTTTATTTTATTTTAAGATTTTATTTATTATTTTTAGAGAGAGGAGAAGGGAGAGAGGCAGAGAGGGAGAGAAACATCAATGTATGGTTGCTTTTTGCCTGCCTCCAGCCTCAGAGCTGGCTGGAGACCTGGCTTGCAACCTGTAATCCATTATCTTTTAAAATTAATATATCCACTATTGATTTCTTCACAATTCAGTAAATACAATGTCATTTATTTTTAAATTTTCAATAAAATAATCATTTGCATTTAAAAAATACAAACAAACAAAAACCCTAGCGCATACCCCTTCAGAAGTTTCCCTATCCACTATTTCGTCCCCTTGGCCATATATAGCGTCAAATTACACAATAACCCAAATGAGGACAAGCTGGGCCTGAGAACAAAATGGACTATACCACAAAGGCATTATAACGTTTAGTTTTCCTTTACCCAAGGGGAACCATAGGAGCCCACATCAAACTGTGTTTTTAGTTATTGATTACATGAGCGGCAACATAAAATTTGTTGACTTAGGAGCTCTCTCCTAAAATCTAACATTTAATATTAGGACTCGTTATGAGCATGACTTAGAGAGATGTGGAAAAAGCAATGCCTTTAATAAGTAAAGTTGTAATGCAGAGGATAGAGGAAAGAATTTAAAGGCTGAGGGAAGTGAGTGTTAGGATTGTGACCAGGAGACCATCTGGATGCCTATGCTTCATGGGAAGCCCTGGGAGACACACATTTATAAAGCCTACAATGAATGCACTGGTGAGAGGGACACCAGCATCACAAAATCTACAGAGTAGCTCTAAACTACTGGCCAGCACCATCAATAGGAAACACTGCTGCAAAACTCAGATCACTGACTGCCTTGAAAACGAGAAAATTCCAATATTATAGAGGCTTAGTGATACTAATTAACTGCCAGAAGCCAAGGGGAAACAATCATAATAATGATGGGCAAGCTTTCAGAGGCAGTCAAAGAAGAATGATTCACCAAGAGTTCTAAAGATTGTTCATAAACCACAATACCCTAGTGGTATAATAGGTATCATGATTTTTAATCTTCACCCAAGGATATGTTTATTGATTTTAGGGGAGAGAGAGAGACAGAGAGAGAGAAACATGAATGTGAGAGAGAAAACCCACAACCTAGATATGCAGGGATCAAACCTGCAACCTTTTGGTGTATGTTATGATACTCTAATCAATGTTATGAGCCATCCAGCCAGGGTAAATCAGCCCAGCTTTTAAATCGGGAATCCATTGACTAAAGCAGTATGTCTTCAAGAAGAAGAATCCATTCAAAGAACACATGAAGACTCTAGGTTTAGTGGCAGTTTAGAACTTGCCACTCCATCCTAAGAAATAGAAATCTGAATACACTGAAATATGTTTTTAAAAGGCTGCTTGACCATGGGATGCCAAATGATATACATCAAAAATTGGCCACTATGAACTGGGTCCTGCCATTGATTGTATAAAACCAATAGTACTCCATTGTATGATGCAAATAATATATCCAAGATGAAGCAGGGGTGGGGTCTTGGGATAGACAGGACCAGAGGGCATAAGTAAGCTGCATAAACATGTAGCTCACATCTCTCCGACACCACAATTGCACAAACACCCATTTCTCAATTTACACCCATGGATGCATGGAAGATCCTGTCCCACTGACTGAAGGAGGAGGGAGCAATCCAAGACTGGTTTATGGATCAATGGGCTCAGTGTGTAAACACACACTTATAAGGGAGGCACGGTCAACACAGCCTCTCTTGCACAGGACTGAAAGTGCTGCCAGAAGTAAGTGACAAATGCTTTCAGCTCTCCTGGATCTTTCTTCGGCATGCAGATTCCCTTGAGCATGTGCGTAGCCTTTTATATCCCTGGGAGTATGTCAGATATTTTCCAAATCGCCTGTGTTTGTCTAGTTCGTCAGGATTTCATATTAAGCTTTCAGCCAGGCACTTTTTTGCCCTAACTGATCACAGGAGCTGTGATATGGTTTACATACTGTATAAATCATGTAAATACCTGAGATGTGAGGTTTTCGTTTTCGTTTTGTTTTGTTTTAATCCTGTTCTGCTGTACCTCAGTCAAATCAAATAACCACAAAACCCAGGTTATAGAGATTTCTCCCAGGACTTTCAAGTTTGAGCTAAATAGTAACTGGTTTAGGTCATTGTGCTTTACTGTCAAAACAGCGCCTCTTCTCTGCGAGTTGCGAGGCAACCTTGCCTGGCAACCAAACCACAAAACTGCAGAAAGAGCAGGGCAGGGATATTCCCAATTTAAAGCACTGTAGACCCTGCTTTCTTACCAAGATTCAGCAGCCTCTTTTGGTACATTTTTTTCAGTTGTTTCTGTGGCTTCAGCTAACTAACAAACTTCCGAGGTGGTTAATTTTAATTGCTCTGTGTTGTATTTTTGTTACCTTTTGTGGGAGGGTGACTTCAACAAGATTCTTAGCCTAACACTTCTAATGTTGCTCTCATGTACTTTTTTTACTTTTAACCTGTTTGTGTATTTATTATATATGAACTCATTTATTGCAGGTAGCGTAAACTTGGGTTTTCTATTTTTATAAATATGACCATCTCATCCTTTTAATTAGGGTGTGGAAACTATTTATATTTCACATGAACACTGATGTAATTGGAATAATTCTAGCTTCTTTGTATTTGTATTCCATTGGTCCCATTTTTATTGCCTGTCTTTCTTCTTTAATAATTAGGATTAAGAGTACTTTATGTGATTTCTTTATATCTAATTGATTAGCATATCTACTTGTATATTGGTTTATTATATTTACTGTAGCTCTATATTTAAATTTTTAAAAAAATCTTCACCAGGGATACGTTTATTGACATAGGGAGAGACAGGGAGAGAGAACCACCAATGTGAGAGAGAAACATCAATTGGTTGCCTCCCATACACACCCCACCTGGGGATTGAACCAGCAACCAGCCCTAACCTGGAATTGAACCCACAGCTTTTTGGTGTATGCAACAATGCTCCAACAGACTGAGCCCAGCCAGGGGGCTTTATTTTGTAATTTTAATTGTCATTTTAAAGTTTACAATAGACAACTTGTCAACTGAATGTCTTGAAGTCAGTTCAAAACTAAGAAAAATTCCCAATTTGGGATTTGGTGAAGAAGGAAATGCATTTCAGTGCAAACAGCTCAATAATGATATCACACAGCTGTGAAAACAGCACTTAGGGAAGCTCCGGGTCTAGGTGTCCCTGGGCCCCTTCTCAAGCTTGACAGAGCTGCTCTGCTCCTCACTCTGCTCTGTTCCTGCAAGGCATCTTTGCTGTTTCAGCTCCAGCTGGGGAGACAAAATATTTGGTGGAAAGGGAAAGTGTACTCTCAGAGCCAGAGGTGAGCTGAGTTATACAGACAGAAATCCTCAACCTTGTTCTCTAACTGGTAAGTCCTTATACAAATGACCAAATTCTCAAGGTTGATTGGCCCAAAAGGCACTGATTGGTCAGACTGAGGCCACTCTGATTGGTCAGTGAAGAAGCTGATGGGAACATAGGTAAACAGTTCCATATGGATGGAGAAAGCTTTAGTCATATGAGTTGAAATAGGACATCAGACACTTTATAAAGCTGTCTAGCATGTCAGAAATACAGCGGCAGGCAGGCAGGTAGTTCAGTGTGGGCTTCTCCCTGACATGCTGAAATGCAATTTGCATTAGAAGCCCCTGTGTAGTGTAGAAGTGGCTGCTGCGCTGTATGATTTTTGTTGTTGTTTTGTGATTTGCTTTTTTCTTATTTTGAGCCCAGTTAGCTGCCTAAAGCACTTCTTAGTATGTATCTTCTTTTTCAGGAACCACAAACTATACAATAGTATATTTATTATTCAGCTTATGCTTTGAAGATATATAATAATAAATTCTGCAATACACTTTATTTTTGTTTAAACAGCTTGTGATCTTTTTAAAGTTATTTTTACGGCATATTTTCCATTACCATTTATTTACCTTATATCTTCTTCCACTTCTACCCATTCTTCTCCTGCCACAAACACCACACTATTGTCTGTGTCCATGAGTTATGTATTTATTTTTGCTCCATCCCTCCACCCCTACCACCACCTCCAGAAATGTCATGTCAGCCTGCTCTCTATCTATTAATCTGTCTCTATTTTGATTGTTAGTTCAGTTTGTTCATTAGATTCTGTTTGTATGAGTGAAATCATATTGTATTTGTCTTTCTCTGACTGGCATAATGTTCACTTAGTGTAATGTTTTCCAGCTCCATTTATGCTGTCCCAAAGGGTAAAATTTTCTTCTTTTTTACAGGCAAGTAGTATTCCATTATGTAAATGTCCCATAGTTGTCTTATCCACACATCTACTGCTGGGCAGTTGGACTGCTTCCAAATCTTGGCTATTGTAAATAATGCTGAAATGAACGTAGGGGTGTTTATATTCTTTTGACTTAATGTTTCAATTTTCTTTGGATAACTTATTCTCATAAGTGGAATTGCTGGGTGATAAGGCAGTTCTATTTTTAAATTTTTGAGGTAACTCCATACTGCTTTCCAGTGGCTGCACCAGTCTGCATTCCCACCAAACGTGCACCAGGGTTCCCCTTTCTCCACATCCTCACCAGCACTTGTTTGTTGATTTATTGATGAGGACCATTCTGGCAGGTATGAGGTGATCTTTAAAGATATTTAAATAAGTAGAAAAGATCTATATGTTTATCATATAGTGATTTCTGGTGTTCATCATTGCTTTGTGTAGAGTCACAATCCTGATATCATTTTTTCCCACCTAAAGAACTTCTGCTATAGGCCTGCAGGCAATGAACAGTTTTGGATGTCTTAGAAATGCTTAGAAATCATCTTGGGAAGATACTATTTTTGAACATGGAATTCTAAGTTGACAATATTTAAGTGATTGTAAATGCTATTATGTTTTTAAATTTTAGTTTTCATGCACAGAAATACAAATAATCTTTGTGTGCTAATCATATATCCTTAAAACTTGTTCTACACCCTTATGTGTTCTAGTTTTTGTAGAATATTTGGGACTTTCTACATAGAATTTTATGTCACCTCCAAATAGGGACTATTTTATTTCTTACTTTCCAATCACAATGCATTTTATCTCCTTTTTTTTCCTTCTTGTACTGGTTACAATTTCCAGTATACTATTGAGAAATGATGAAAATGGATATCCTTGTTTTGTGAATACCCTTGTCTTGTTTCTGATCCTAGACTGAAAATATATATTCAGTCACCATTATTATTTCAGCTGAAGGTGTTTTGTAGATGCAATTTGTAAAGTTGAAAAAGTTCCTCTCTAATCTTAGTCTGCTAAATTGTTTTACTATTAAATTATGTCAAATGTTTGTTTTTGTATCAGTTTTTGTATCAGCTGATATGAACATATGATTTTATGTTTTAGTCTATTTCTATGGTAGAAAACTCTCATCCAGGGTTATACCAAAGAAGTAGAATCAGTAAGAGATACAGTTTTGGCAAATCATGTTAGAACATTGTATGCTGCTACTTTGTTTCATTCATTCATTCAAAATATATTGATATATATATATATATATTTCTATTATGTTGTAAGCATTGAAGTGGTAATTAAAACTTGAGTTCTGTTTTTGGTTATATAGTTGTACTAACAATGTGGCAAGTGCTAGAAAAAAAAAAAAAAACATGGATGAAAAGCTCTTATTACAGAATTTCTTAAATTGAGTTCCAAGAGACTTTTGAATCATAATCACGAGTTTGTTAAAAACTGTGAAGCTTCATGACCTCCGCCACATCTGCAAAACATAATATGTTAGAGTTAGAAATCTAAATGTTTAGTAAAGATCACTAACTTAGCAGCAGAATAGATAGGAGATAACTTGAAAGTAAGAGAAATTATCAAATAACAAAGACTCATTGAACTACTTAATATATTTTTGATATCATCAATCCACACCTGATGAGAAATGGGAAGCCACCAATGTAAGTTATTTCATTCTAAAACAGGTTTGCAAACATTTTGGCTAGCATATGCCTCTGCAAATCTAAGAAACATAATAAAATTGTGCTAATATCTAATTAGACAAGTAGTTGAAGAAGAAACTCTCCTCGTTAGAAGTAACATGACATCCTGGCATTTCCTCAAAGCCTTTCCCTCAAAAGTATTATTTCCTTGCCTCTTTTTATCTTGCATCTGCCCAGGTATTTTCATTAGGTTTTCCACTTCTGACAAACCAAAGGATGGCTGGGAGCTTGCTGACTTGCAGGTTGATGCCGAAACATTTTCACAGTGTGTCGTCTAAGTACCACAGGGCTGTAAATCTTAGCATTTCATGATCCCTCTGCCCTGAATTCTCAGTGAGCACAGAAGGTCAGCAGAAAGCAATCCTGATGAGGTGATACATTTGAAGTTCCTCAGGAGGAGGAAAAGCTATAGAAGGGGGAAATGAAAGTTGCCAATGTGTAATTATAGCCTTGGAACAGGAACATGTCCAAAACACGGAATTATCACTCTTCCAATGTGTTGCCGCAGTGATTGGGGCCTTGATGTAATGCAAGGCTGGTGGCAGCCTACTCACTGGGATAACCAGGGGGGAAGTCACACTTTCAATGAAGCTCTAAGTCCTTTAATAGCTTATTCTTCACTTTCATTTCTTTCCTGAGTTCTACGAGCTTACACTTCATTTCCTTCTGTGTATTATAATCTTCTCTTTAAAGCCTAGAATTTATTTTTTGTACTCTTGTTTAGGAAATTCTGTTATTTTCTTTGATTTTTTAAAATTATGTTTTAAATTGTTCTTCTGATCCCTTCTTTGATTTATGATGTATCATTTGAGAGACTTTTGTTACAAATAATATTTCCTAAGCTACTTTGTAATGTTACTCATTTTGAAGTGGGGACCTTTCTTTTAATTCTGGTGTGTGTGTGAAGAATTTGAGAGGAGGAACAACAAAAAGAAATAGGGTCATCATGACAGAGCTCAAATATTTGTGATCAAGATATGCAGGGCTAAATTTCTGAGGTTTTTGTTATTTCAAAATTACATTATTGTCAATTTTCTCTTCCATGAGTACTACGGTACTCATAAATAAAGGTGAGCAAGTCTGGGAAACTTAACTGTTTAAAGACTTTACTGGTTTGATAGTTTATAGCAGTAATGCATGCAAGGTCACCTCAGTCTATGAAATGCAGAAGATATTGACAGTACAGAGTTAAGCATAATTACTTGCAAATGTTCTAATATTTAGAGTAACTAAAATTTCTGAAGTATCAATGATATTTATATCCATCTATTATTGTCAGTTTAATGAATATTTATTTTTAAATTATTGCTCACCCACCATAAGCAGGATATAGAGTTACTATTATAAAAATACAAGAATCATATGACTGTATAAAAGGGAATGTTTTAGAAAGTTTTATGAATTTTCTGAAAAATAAAAATACAAAAATGTTTTAGCTTTCAACATTTTCTTTAAAACATTGGCTCACATTGAAACCAGGTAGAGAGCACATAGCAAATAATCCATTTCATATTTCAGGTCATTTCAAGGACAGAAGAAATAATCACAGACATAAGAAATTTTAAAGGATCATGTTTAGTAAAATACTAAAATTTATACAGATAAGTTTGAACAGCTGAACGAAGTAAAACATTTTTGGAGATAAAATAACTTGCCTAGATCTATGTGGATTAAATGGAAATTTAAATAAATAATTTTCATGTAAATAAAATGATAGCAAACCACTGGAAGAATAAAAAAATCACCAGTCCAGGTTGTATATTGCATTTTTGCAAAAGTAATATTAGCAAATACAATTCAGCAGCACATGTAAAGAAGAGCATAACATGACTAATTCAAGAATGTAACCCCATTTTATTTTATTTATTTTTAAAAAAGATTTTATTTATTGTTTTCAGAGAGAGGGGAAGGGAGAGGAGGAAGAGAGGGAGAGAAATATTATTGTATGGTTGCCTTTCACCTGCCTCCAGCTACAGACCTGGCTGGAGACCTGGTTTACAGCCTGGTTATGTGCCTTGGCTGGGAATCGAACCAGCAACCTTTTGGTTCACAGGCTAGGTTAGCACCTTTCTATTGAGTCACCAGCCATGGCTGTAAGCCCCATTTTATATTAAATAATAGATTGCTTAAATTCACATTATAAACTAAAGGAAAATTTTAATTGTTAAAATTAAAATGGTATTTAATAACATTCAATATCATTTTGATGTATTACTTTTAATAATTGAAGCAATTATTTTTATTTAAAAAATGACCCACAAAATAAATCTTTATGCTTGAATATTATCTATCCTATAAATTACCTTTCATATAATTCAAATTTTTTAATATTATGAACCAAATGGTTAAGTTTCAGGTCTATAAACATTTTCTCCTACTTCAGGGGTAGACTCCAGAAAAGCAAGTGTGAGACAGTTAAATCTGTAATGCTACTACTGACAGGCCTCCTAGAAAACAAATTAATGATATTTACTACTGTGATATTCCTTATCTATGGAATGCTTTAGAAAGATGTAACAGCTCTAGCAATGTTCATAGTAAATACATCTGTAATCAATGTATTTCCTGTTCATGGCTTTCAAAAAAAAAAAAAGTCACTTTAAACTTTGTATCTGAGTATAAAATGGAGATGTTTCATGACCAAATAGATTTCTTTTTCTAACTAATGAAGCTACATAAACTAATTAAGGACCCTCATCTCAATGTGGGCAAGAGTACAACTGAAGTACCAGGAAGGACAAATGAGCAGACAGCCCCCATGCCTCCCAGCCATATTTGTACCTCAGGGTCATGTGTAAACTTGAAACATTTAGTAAATCTTGCTCCGTGGTAAAACCTCTGATTTGTGTATGTGATTTAAGCCTTTGTATTTACTATATATTGCTATTAGAAACCTTTATTTTCCAAACAACTTAAAATGATAAAAATTAAATACTCCTTAACAGGTTTTCAGCAGTTAGCTTTGATATTTGTGTTTATTTGGAGATCTACCTTTGTGCTAATGGGATTTAGTATCCTTTCAAAAATTAGTAATATTAAATCATGTCTTTTTCTATTAGTTTCTCCTACATTTTGGTAATATCCATTTAATTTCGCCATCTTTTCTATTTAATATTTCACTGGGGACATGTTGCATTTAATTACCCTGACTGTAAGTGCTAAAATAGAGAATTTCAGCATTTCCACCTCTATCCCTTTTGGCTGGGTCCCCAGTTCCCGCCATGGCCCCCCACTAGGAAGGGCAGCAGTGCAGTGATCAAGACCAACTAGGCCAGAAGCTTGCCTCCTTTCTCAGGGATTTCGATGGTAAAGTGCAAATATGATCCAGGCAAATTCAGTCAGACAGGCTGAACCTCCTCAAGGAGCTAGGTAATATGTACATATAACAAGCGCTCCCAAAGGTGCTGCATGAGCTGAGATCGCTGGACTCCTTAGCCCGCGGAGGAAGCAAGCAGACCCTGAAAGCAGCAGCAATAGCTGCCCTGGAGATCAGGGAAACAAACTGAACAGCAGAAGCTATTCAAACACCCCTGAAATCTCCCAGAACACAAAAGCAATGCAAGTGAGTGAAATGACATTGGAAGAAGAAAATAAAAATAAGAAGCTTCAAATTGCCAAAGTCCAAGGGTACCCTTCATCCGGGAAGAGAACCCGGCCATACAAGGAAAAGGCGAAAGCAAAAGGTCAATTATAACAGTGTTACCTGGCTGTGGGCCGAATGGAGATGTCTGTGGTGAAACCAACTCTGGCCTGACACCCAGATTTGACTCGGGCGGGAGTCTTCAAGCCCCCAGGTCTACGTGCTCCCGCAGCAGAGCGTGGATTTACAGCATCTCAGGGAGCCGCAGCCCTCCGTCCCATAGCAAAGCCATTTTCAGCACCGACAGGAACAGAGTTGATCTCCCCCAGCTGGATCCAGAGGCCCGGGAAACATAAAGCAGCTGTGCGAACATCTTGCCCAAATCTGTACTCACACATGAAGTTGCTATTTCAAGAAGCCCAACAGGATGGATCTCCAGTGGCCACTTCTGGGGCCTTCTTCCCTTTAAGTTTATGGTCTATTTTAGTGCTTTGTTTTAGAGCAAAGGAGTGATGTTCCTCTTGGAGAATTCAGGAAGTAGGGAGACACTGTTCCTCCAGCAGTTTTGCTATTCACACTTCCCAACCCAGGTGACAAAGACATTTTCTGCTGTGTCTATGCAATGGAAGCGTCCTGCCATTCTCTCTGCCGAATTGAATTGTCACCCCTGCCCTCAGAGCTGCTGCTTTCTGCCCCAGGAAACTCAGCACCCTCTGCCCTGGCTGGACTGCAGGGGAGACGGCATGGAAGAACCTCACGTTCTCCGGAAGACAGCACGCTTACCCTCATCATAGAACCCTCCGCTTCTGGCGGTTCAGCTCTGTGTATGCTGGACCACGCACGAGAGGGCAGTTCCGGAAAGCTGAGAGGAACCATACGAATGCGACCAGGACAGCAGGTCTGTGCTTATCACAGCAGTGACCACAGCAGAACACACCTCCCCTCCACGCCCATTCCCTCCACCTGTGGAATCTCGCACATGTTCTGCCCAGTTGTTTTTTCAGGATGACTTGTGGAACAATCTTTTGTGTTTATCTATTTACTGAAGACCAAAAATTGGTGTGGAGGCAGTTTCCATATCTTACTCCGTTACCTCTCTAGTTAGTAAGAATGTGGCTTAGGAAATTGTAGGGTTTAGCTTGATCTGGGACTTTATTTGATTGGCTCTCCGTGGTCCACTGTACTCTGCCAGGTCTATAGACTTTGCAGACAGCACTTCTCTCTTACCCATTTCATTGAGGGAGCAGGCGTAGCTGGTCTGGTAGCCTCATCCCATGTGTTTGGGCTGTGCCCTGGGTGTGGACTAGTTCCTTGGAGTCCGCACTGAGATCCCTGCATGCCAGCTGTTGCATCTGCCCCACAGAATCATGGGATGTGGTCCAAGAACAGGGGAGCTCAGGGTTCCCCTGTAGGCTTGAGGGCCCACAGTTTTCTCATGTGTGGCTCTTTGCTGTGCTTTGTACTATTTTGCTTCATGGCCATTCTAGTAATCTGGTCCCGTTTAAGTTATATTCTTTTCAGGTTATTTTTTTCTCTCTACCCTGAGACTTTTTGTACATATTGTTTTCCTAAGTAATGACATCTCTAATCTGATTTTTTCCAAGTGGAGCTAATAAAAGGTACTTGTTTTCAATAAATTGTGTTTGTTAAAAAAAAATAGAAGAGAATTTCAGTTAGTTCCTTTATTTGAGAGTCTGAAAGATGTATTAATGTGTATGAATGTCAGAGTTTAAGAAACCTGAGGATATAATATATGATGACAGAAGATTTGATTTGGGTAGTAAACACACAATGCAAAATACAGATGATGTATCATATAATTGTGTACTTGAAACGTATATAATTTTATTAACCAATGCCACCCCAAGAAATTTAATAAAGAAAAATTTCTAAAACTGAAAACGGAAAGTTTAGGCAGCCAGCCACATGTTCCCTAAACTGAGTTTAGTAATTGGAATTGCAATAAATTAATACAAAAGCATCAATTTGCTTATTATACAGCTACCATATAAATTGAGGCTGATACTTATATGTGGGCCTATAGTAATGAAGCAAGATATTGAGCATATAATAGGCAAGACTTACAAATTTTCATTGTCAGTACTCCAAGCCAATTTGTAAACTCAATGCAATTCCAATGAAAAACTTAGAAAATTTCTTTAAGGACATGATAAGCTAATTTTGAAGTTCATGTGAAAGACTAAAAAAATATATATATCTCAAATACTAGAAGGTGAAGAATCTTCTCCTACAAGGTGTCACAATTTTTTCCAAAACTATAACATGGAGACAAGTATTTAGCATACTAAAAATAGAACAAAATGGAGAAATTTAGAAATTTAATTTACAACAAAGATGTGATTCCAGATTACCAAAGTGAAGGAACTATCAGATAAAGGTTTCTAGGACAATTAGCTATCAATATTGAAAAAAGCATGTTTTATCTCTACATTATGCCATGCAAATAAATCAATTTCACAAAGAACAAAGTTATAAAGCGGAAACTAAATTGGATTTTAACAGTTATCATCACAAGATAGGATGGCTATAATTTTAAAAATGGAAAATAACAAGTGTTCCAAAATGGGAAGAAAGTGGAAACAGTCATATTTTGTTGGCACAGTAAATTGTAAAGTAGTGCAGTCATTTTGGAAAATAGAAATTCCTCAAATGTTTAAACATAGACTTATTTTATGATGCAATAAATCTTCTCCTAGGTATATACCCAAATGGTTTAAAAATATAAGTCCAAGCCCTGGCTGGTAGCACAGTGGGTAAGGTGCCGGCCTGCGAACCCAAAGGTCGCAGGTTCGATTCCCCAGCCAGGGCACATAACAAGGTTGCAAACCAGGTCTCCAGTCAGGTCTGTGGCTGGAGGCAGGTGAAAGGCAACCATACATTGATGTCTCTCTCCCTCTCTGCCTCTCTCCCTTCCCCTCTTTCTGGAAATGATGAAATAAAAATATTTAAAAAAAAAAAAATATATAAGTCCACATAAAAACCTGTACATGAGTATTTACAGAAGTATTATTCATAATAGCCAAAGAGTAGAAACAACACAATCATCAATAAACTGATGAGTGACCAAACAAAATGTGGTATATCCTTACAATAGAATATTTATTATTCATCTATAAAAAGAAATGAAACATTGAAGCATGCTACAATGCTAAATGAAAGACATGCTAAAAAGAAGACACAAAGACCATATATTGTAGAATCCCATTTATGTAAAATGTTTTAAGTAAACAAATCCATAGAGACAGAAAGTAAGTAGATTTGTGGTTGCCTAAGTTTGTTGAAGTGAAGTGACTGGTGATTATATTGAGGATGAACAAAATATTTTAGAACTAGAGTGTGGTGATGGTTGTGGTTCAATATTATTTGCTGCCCTGACATCCAAAAGGTTGGAGAGGGTATGGCTCTGAGGCATAACTGTAAACTATCCCCCCCAGCCTACTCCTGTGGACGCAGTCACCTGGCCAACCAATGCTCCTTATCTCATGTATCAGACAAATTTACTCCTTTCTGCTGAGGAGCTGGTTTCTGTTCCTTGCCAGTTTCTGGAATTTTTCAAACCAATCACATTCTCCAGTAGAATCAAGAATCCCTCCTTCCTCCTGATACTACAAAGCCCGCCACCCAAGTTCTTGCTTGTTCACTGTCCCTGAGTATAGCTCCTAGGTGTCCCTGTGTGGCATGCTGTATCCTCCCCTAGAGGATCTGTCCAGTGTTAGGTGCTGTGAGTTTGGCCATCCCCATAACCCTGGGGTGGTACTCCCTCTCTGAACAATGGGGTAAAAATAAGCCATAAATTTGTGAATATACCAAAAAAATCACTGATTTGTACACTCTAAAAGGGTGATTTTATGATATATAAATTATAACTCAAGTAAGAAAATACTGAAAGGAAACTACATAATACATATTACTTATCATAAGTTTATAGAGAATGTGTAAAAATACACACACTGCAGATCAACAAGTAAAATTCCACTTGTCTAAGAGTAAAAAGGGGAAAATATACATAAGCCCTTTCACATTGGAAAAAATATATAAATAAAGGGTAATTGCCCATAAAATACAGGTCATGTGTTTTAGCCTAATCAAGATCAAGAGATTGCAAATTAAGGCAAATGAGATAATATATTGACACCACTTGGTTAATTTGAAATGTAACCAAACCAAATACTGGCAAAGTTGAAGCAACAGTAATGCTTGTCTACTACTTGTGGAAAGACATTTTGATAACAAATTTGGATAACAACTGTGCATAGACTGAAGTTAATATGTATATATCTTAACTCCTGGAGTTACACTTGTATATATCCTAAAAAAAATCATGCACATGTAAATAAGGTGACATATATAAGAATGTTCATGGCAGATTGGTTTTAATTGCAATAAATATATAAAGGAAAACTAAACATGAACAGAATCAGTAGGATAGTTAATGATCCATTGACACCATGTAATACAATAGAACAGGTAAAGATTAATGATGCAATCTAAACATAGCAACAGAAAGCATACTGGCTGATTGAATGCTATTAATAAAAATCTGACAGGTTGAGTGCTCAGTCCACAGGTGCTTGTTTTGTTTTATGACCCCCATATGTTAAAATATTTTCTTTTGTATATATCAAATTCAAATGATTATTTGTTTCAATTCCCCAGCCAGGGCACATAACCAGGTTGCAAGCCAGGTCTCCAGCCAGGTCTGTAGCTGGAGGCAGATGAAAGGCAATCATACATTGATGTCTCTCTCCCTTCCCCTCCCTCTAAGAATAATAAATAAAATCTTTTAAAAAATGATTATTTGTAAAATAGAGAGAAAAGTAATGTGCAAGCACTGAATATAAATCACTGGAGAAATTTTAACAAAAAAGGAAGCAGAGAAATGAACATTTCTTGGAAGAAAGGAGAATTCCAATGATTTTAGAAAAAGATAATAGATATTACTACATGTTATAGTGTGACAGAAATAATGTAACAGAAAGGGAAAACGGATGATGCAGGAGCAAGAGATAGATTACTTACTGAACTTTATTTTAGAAGAATAGACTGAATGGGAATATTTTATCTATTGGAATTTAAAGGGAAATGGGGCATAATGACTAAAGCAGAAAGAAGTATGGTGGAAGCCTGTAAGTTTTCTTCTGGTTTTCATTATATCTGTGAAACTGAAAGCAAAGTCACTTTCTGATACAGAAGCAAGGAAATGTAAGTTTGAGAAAAACCTCTGTGAGAAAGAAGTATCAAGACTATCTGATAGTGGTGGCTGGGGCAATGAAAGCATTTAGCCCTAAGGCAACATCACTTCAATTTAAAAAGAGATTTGTCCGCTTCATAGAAGGGGTATCTTCTCAGCTTGTTCACTGACCATAACTCAGATTCAAGGTAACATTTTTCCTTTTGGAACAATTCAAGTATTTTACTAACAATAGTGTTTTACTAATAGGTGGGTATACCATCTATTGGCTAGCCTAGCACTAGTTGTCAAACATAGATTATTCACTGGGGTCTCTAGATGAAGAGCGATAATGTGTACTTGTCTGTGTAAATGAATGAGATTAAAATGGGGAAGAAAAGATGAACAGATATAGAACAGAAACACAGAAGAGATTATTTACATACAATTCATTTCTGACTGCCCTTATTTGCACTTGCAGCAACTTCTGTACTGCAAAACTCTCAGGATTAATTTGAAACTACATCTGATTTAATACATGACTATTACAAACCCTTGTCAGGATTGTGTGGTATCTGCCATTTATGCCCTAGTTTCATACTTCACTGCACTTTGTATGGGCCCCCAATGCATATACTAGGTAGTAAGATGTTCTGTGGCCTCTGCTTGTATGTTTTACTCCATGCACAGGACAAGTCATTTCTAGCTTAAGATGCTTTGACACACTGGAATTCTTAAGCTGCCAAAACTCTAACATACTGAGTTACAAAATGGGAGAGAATGCTTCTCTCCACTTTTTAGTATGCAGTAGGCTGTATGTTGCAATATATCTGTAATTTTATTATATTTTTAAAGATTTTATTTTATTTCATTGTTGTTGTATTTTCCCCCCTCTGCTCTCCCCTGCCCCACCGTTCCCATCCCACCTCCCACAATCAACCCCACATGTTGTCCATGTCCATGGATCATCCATGCTAGTTCCTTGACTAAACTGCTCCCCTTCTTTGCCTCTTTTTCCTCCCCTCCCCTCCCTTCTGCACACTGAAAGTCTATTCCTTGTTTCTATGCCTCTGGCTGTATTTTGCCTGTTTGTTTTGTTCATTACTGTCCTGTATTGGGTGAGATCCTATGGTATTTGTCTTTCACTGACTGGCTTACTTCACTAAGCACAATTCTCTCCAGTTACATCCATATTGTCAAAGAAAAGTACCTATGTCTGAATGCATGTGACATGCATGCACATATAGTTAGTTGCACACACATATTCCCCCTTAGGTCTATATTTGCTCTCGTTGGAACACAGTTGCAGAGACACCTTGTCCAGGAGCCATACCCTGTAAAGAAATTGTCAATTAACCATACACAGAAAAATAATTTATGTCATTGAAGACATATTTAGCCCTGGCTGATGGCTCGGTGGACTGGCTCTGGCCTGTAAACCCAAAGGTCGCTGGTTCAATTCCCAGCCAGGGCACATAACAAGGTTGCAAGCCAGGTTCCAGCCAGGTCCGTAGCTGGAGGCAGGTGAAAGGCAACCATACAATGATGCTTCTCTCCCTTTCTTCCTCCCTCCCTGACCATCTCTCTGAAAATAATGAATAAAATCTTTAAAACAAAAAACAAATAAAATAAAATAAAATAAAAAATAAATAAGTAAAAGAGATTCTCTTTAAAGGATCACATGTCTACCACCAGATTTTCACAACTTTGGACCTCAAAACCTCTTTGCACTATTAAAAATTGCTGAGAACCTAAACTTCTTTTTAAAATGTGGGCTATAGTTATCAACATTTGTTATATTGGATATTAAAACTGAGAAACTTTACCTGGCTGGTGGCATAGTGGACAAGGTGCTGGCCTGCGAACCCAAAGGTTGCTGGTTTGATTTCCCAGCCAGGGAACATAACCAGGTTGCAAGCCAGGTCTCCAGCCAGGTCTATAGCTGGAGGCAGGTGAAAGGCAATCATACATTGATGTCTCTCTCCCCCTCTGCCTCTCTCTCTTCCTCTCTCTCTAAAAATAATTAAGTCTTTAAAAAAAAAAAAAAAAACTGAGAAACTTTAAAAAATCTCTTCAATATATATTAAAACTGAGAAATTTTTAAACTACCCTACTTTTAAAATGTCAATACCCTTTAAAATATCAAAACTGAGAAACTTAAAAATAAAAATACTATATACTACTTAAATAACAACTATGTTAAAATAATTATTTTTTTCAAAAACAAAAATAAAAAAGTAGCATCAATTTTTACATTTTTGCAAAACTCTTCAACTTTTGGTTTAGTATAGGACAGCTGTATTTTCATATCAACTTCCATATTAAATCCACTCAATTATGCTCTTTTAGTTTTACCTATATGAAAAAATACAGCCACAGAGCTATGCTAGAAAAAGAAGGAATACCTTGATACATTTTTCAGAGTATGATGGATATTTTTTTTAATTTAGTTTTATTGTTGTTGTATTACATCCATCCCCTTTTTACTCCCCTCTGTCCCCTTCCCCATCCATCCACACCCCCCAAAGTCAATCCCACTTGTTGTCCATGTCCATGGTTCTTCCATACTAGGTTCTTGTCTAAACTGCTCCCCTTCCTTGCCTCTTCCTCCCCCCTCCCCCTGCCTCCCTTCCCCCTTCATATATTTTTCTTTGATACTACACAAAAAGGTTCAGAAACTTTTTAAATAGTGTTTTTTAATTGCTATTTTATAACAGTTGTCCCCCATTTTCTCCCCGTTGCTTCTCCTGTCCCACCCTTCTACCACAGTTAATCTTCACTCTGTTGTCCATGGGTCATTTATACACGTTCCTTGACTACACTCTTCCCCTTCTTTCCCCCTTTCTTCCCTTTCCCCTCTGGTCACTGTCAGTTTGTTTCTTGTTTCCATGTCTCTGGTTCTATTTTGCTCATTTGTTTGTTTTGTTTAATCTGCCTCTGTATTAGGTGAGATCATATGGTATTTGTCTCTTGCTACCTGGCTTATTTCACTAAGTATAATACTCTCCTGTTCCAACCATGCTGTCACAAAAGGTAGGAGTTCCTTCTTTCTTTCTGCTGCATAGTATTCCATTGTGTAAATGTGCCACAATTTTATGATCCACTATTAACAAATTCAAAAACAACAAGTGCTGGCCAGGATAAGGAGAAAAGGGAACCCTAGTGCACTGTTGGTGGGAATGCAGACTAGTGCAGCCACTATGGAAAACGATAGGGAATTTCCCAAAAAAACTGAAAATGGAACTGCCTTTTAACCCAGCAATTCCACTGCTGGGATTACACCTTAAGAATTGTAAAACACCAATTCAGAAGAACCTATGTACCTCTATGTTTATAGCAGCGCTATTTACAATAGCCAAGTGCTGGAAACAGCCTAAGTGCCCATCAGTGGATGAGTGTGTTAATGTGTTTTCTTAAAAGTTAGTTAAAATGTGGGTTCTGAAATCTTATCACTTAATTCATTTAACACTTGTGTCAAACACATAATGACAAAAATAATTTTTCAAAATTCTAATTTTCTCTCAAGAGCTTAAATTTTTATCATTGGCCATTGTTACTGTCAGTTGTTTTCCTTGATAAAACAGGTTCACTTCATTTCCTTTCAAAAACTTTTCAGTTAGATACACAAATGTGCATAATATGGTTTATCCATCAATCACTTAAAAATGAAAATGATGTTACCAAAAAAAAAAAAAAAAAAAGGCAACTCAAAGCAACATGAAAGTGCTTTACCTGAACATAACACTGTAATTTGGTGGAGAACATGTCTCATTCTTCACACAGAATGTTAATTCAGAAGAGGTGTGCTCCAGGTTTAATATTTGATACAATTAATACACTTTTCCTGCTTTATCAAGGGCATTCATCACCAAAACTGTTTTGTGCTTATTTTATGTAGTTGTTAATTTATTACTTATTAAGTGACTAATTCTGAGAGTGAGCAGATTTTAGGAATACAAAGAAAGACAGCTTGATTCCTCTTCCTTGGTTCATGGGAAGGCGCCCATAGTTTTACCATTATTGTTGAATACAGTAGCCAACACATGAAAAAGTCAAACAATGTCTTAGTATCATCATACAAATGGTTGTCATTGCAGTCTCCTAGCATTTTCTCTGAGATCAGGAGAGGTCTGTGGGTCATACTACAAAAACCACTGGTCCAGGGTAGCCATGTTGAATGATCTTCTTTCATAATAAACACAGAAAAGATATTTGTACTTGGACCAAATGTTGAGAAGAAGCTCGCATTGCACTTCCAGAAAGGAGACCGTATAATAAGCCTGATATTTACAGTCCGATAAACCTCAGTTTGAATTCTCCTCGTGTGACTTAGCAGTCCTACAATTTTAGGCAAATTATTAAATTCTGTTTGTTATGTCCCCCTCATCATTAAAGCAAATTGTTTTAGGGGTAGTGTAAGACTAAAATGAGACTACACACTAATGTACTCACATACATATAACACTTGGCATACAGAAAATGCCTGATAAATAGGAGTTTCTATTATTTTGTTGTTTCTAACAAGGCATATGATTAATGGTATTGCACAATTTTTCATCCTTTTATCCCTGATTTAGTAAGATCAATTACAGATGAATGCAGCTTTCAGTGAAAGAGCCAATTTTAACATATGGGTCATGACAGGTGATTCATTCTAAAGATAATAGCACTGGAGAATTAATGCAGTTAGGATTATAGTATTCAACTGTTTTAAAAGTAAGAGTGTGATTGCATTTCATCACTGTCCATTCTTTTTGTACATCATTTCAATAATTGACTTCCATGAGTGAGTCATTCTTAACCAAATAAAAGTGAAAGGCCACAGGAGTTAGTAGAGCTAATTAGCATGTCTGACACCACAAAAGAATAATAAAAGAAATGGGCACTTGTTTCTTATTTTAGGAAAGTTCTTCACATATAAAAATGATTCAACTGTTGTAAGAATTCAAGGAAAATTGAATTTTTATCTTTGTTCTATATAAGATTCTAAAGTGTGAAAATGAGAATAGCACAGATATATCAAGATTGGGCTTCCATTCTTTTTAGACCTATTTCAGTTGCTATTAGCACTAAAAGAAGATTGCATGAGAAGATAAAGAATGTTTGAAGTTGTAGTGAAAAGGCCATTAACTTTGGAGTCAGGCTGGATTCATGTTCTAGTTCTGTTCCTTGATCTAAGTATAACTCTAGACAGCTCTTTAAATCCCTTGGGCCCTGATTTCCTCAATCGTAAGCAAATCTTAAAATAATTACCTAATGGTGGTTCCAAACAATTAGCTGAGATAAACTATTAAAAGTAAATAACATCTTCACATCCAGTAAGTGTTCACTAAACAGTAACTTCTTTTCTGCTTGTTATTGTAAATATGTTAAGGTCATAGGGCTTCTTTTCCTAGTGTATAAACCAAACTGTCCCTGGGTATATACCCTCTCACAAAATAGATGGTGGAATATAAGGATTCAATTCCATTTTGATAAGACTAGTTGATTTGGGCAATTCAACAAACATGTATCTCAAATAAAATCTTAACAAAAGATAGACTTCTAGAAATATAGAACTGTTATTAAGATTTTTAATTTAAAAAATTAAAATATCAGCCTTATCTTTTAGCATTATTGGTGTCAATCAAAGCAGCAAGATAATACCACCAAATTTAATGTTATAACCAGTTCCTCTCCTAGAAAGTGCTTCTACCTTGATCTTCTTTCCCGTATGTTAGTTTCCATTACTTTTCTTATGTGTTATACAATTTACTAAAATGTTTATTATTCTTCCCTGCTAGACTAAGGAAATGCCTGAGTATTTTGAATGAAATAGGTAAAAAAATGTGTGGAACAGGATTATTGCTGTGAACCAGTTCAGGCTACTATAACAACACAATATAAACTGAGTCAGTCATTTAAATGCAGATGTATCTCTTATGGTTTCCGAAGCTGGAAGTTCAATATGGGGTGGGAAGGTAGGGAAATGGTTGGGTTCTTGTTGAGGGCTCTCCTTCCAGGTTGTAAGTGGATGTTTTTTCTTTATATCCTCACTGGCTACTAACAGAGCAAACTCTTTGGGGTCTCTTTTATAAAAGCTCTAATCACATTCATGAAGGCTCTACCCTCATTTCCTAGTTGCTCCCCCAAAATCCCATCTTCTAGTACCATTACAGTGTGGGTTAGGATTTCAGCAAGTAAATTTGAGAGAGGGGGATGCAAACAGTCATTCCAGAACAATGTCAACCTCATTTTAAATGAGCAAAAGTGTTAATTCACTATTATAAGATAAATATAAAATATTACTCCAAAATAATAAATACAATATATTTCCTAACAATGATAATAAAAGCTATAATTTATTGCATTTTAATGAATTTATACTGAGCAATATTACTGAACGCATACATACTCTGTGTTGAGCACTATGCTTAACAGATATTGAATCATCTGATATACAGGATATATGAAGGTATGAGAGTAAATCTGTAATATAAAACCTTATAAAACTCTATTTGTAGTTCATTTAGAATAACAGAAATATAATTCTATTCTCACTTTTCAGTGGTCATTTAGGTGGGGAGTAGCAGGGGTACCACACTTTGGAGAGACTACCTGTCTTAATCATTAAACATTCCACAGCTATAACATATTTGAAAAAAATCTATTATCTTCAACCACTGATATAGGTGAGCATCTATTTGGGAACAGCATCAAAGTGAGGAATATTGAAGCTAAATTATCTGGTAAATTGATATCACTATAGGTATAAATTCACTTTACAATTGGGATGCAATCTATATCCCTTGGGGCACATTGCCTATACAAGGGTAGGTCTCATTTCAACAATGTACTAAAAAGATTTTGGCCTCATTTCTTTCAGTCATTCATTCTGCAAATAATTACTGAACATTCATTTAATAAGTATACTCTCTGGAAATGAAGGGGGGCAATAACAACATTCTGAATTTTAGGAACGTAAGTTCTAATTGGTACACAACAATATAACAGTAACACTGATGGAAGCTAATTACTATAATAGGTATATAAAGGGCAGAAACTTCAAACTTTATTGGAGGAGTAAGTAATATTCTCAGAAGATGTCTATTCAGAAAAGAGAGTCAAGTGACAATAATTAGATTTCCAAATACTGGTAAGGAGACAGCCTTTCTAAAGAGGAGACACACACATACACATATGCACTCTCTCTCTGAAAGCATATAGGTAATTCAATTTTGTGCTGTAAAAGATCAACGCAGACAGTGAGGTAAGGGTCAGACTATGAAAGACACTATGTGTCATAAAAAGGAAAATCAGATTAGAAGGCTTTTGGCAAACTGCCTTGCCTCTTGGATAATTCCTAAATACAAGAAGACCTGACAAGAGTATATAAAGTCACTCATTTATAATAACAAGTTTTAAAGTGTTGTATAAGAGTTCAGTCATTTTAAGCCAAGTTTAGACTGAGTTAATTTATTTTGGGAAATGAAGCTCTGCTAATTAGGTTTAGCCCTCAGGCCTATGGCAAGTTGTCAGTATAGATTTTGTTGTGGAAGGCAAGGGGCTCCTTATTGTACCACTCCATGGGAAATCTTGCCTTAACTGCTGACTTGCAGAAAAGTTACCCAAAGCTTCTACCAGTCTTTGATGAACAATTAACAAGACGGTCACCGTGATAAAACAAGCCAAATTTATAACATGCTAATAGACAGCTTCAGGTATTTTTCTGTGAACAGAAATCTCAAAATATTCTTAAACTACAGGGAAAGTAATTGAGTAAAACTGCCAGTGTACTCAGCCTTAAAACAGTCTTAAATTTTTTGAAAGTATTGAATAACAAAGAAGTGGATTTGTTCTGAAAATTATTCATTTTAAAGATAAAAGTGAGATGGTCTGATTAAACATGGATACTCGCTTTGTGCTTTTCATCTTTGATACTGGTTCATAAAATTCTGAAATGGATACTTGTCCACAAAACTATACAGGTGTTAGGAAGTACTTTCCTTTTCTGTCCTCTTGCTCTGTTCCAAGCAGGTATTCTTAATTTTCCCCAGCTATAAACTTCAATCAAATTATTCCTGGATATTGACCATTTGCTTTCCCAAGAAGCAAATGATCAGTGACAATCCTTGGCTTTAGTTACAGGTGTTTTATTTTCATTGAAATCTTCCACATACATCTACAATTTTTGAAGATGACTTGATTTCAGTGTGTTTACACACATTTTGACCACTTTATAAGGTTTCTTCAGGTTTGTGTCTGTCAGGCTTTGACTCACTATTTTGAGTTCAGTTCATATTTTACTTTGAGTTGCTCATACTCCCCTAACTAGGCCTTGTTTACAATTGTTGCCTCATTTTTTCTAACTGTGATAGTGCTTCCTGAGTTCAAAGAATTTCCTGATGACCTGATTACTATTCACTGCAAGATTAGAATAACGGGATTCTTTGTGTTTCTTTCCACCTAAGTGCAGTATTAAAGAGAGGCAAGTTTGAATTTGTATTTGAATCAATTTAATGATAGATGATTAAGTAAGTCACTTGAAACACTTAGAAAAATTCTTAATGAGTTAGAATTTGAGGAGGGCTTCTCTGGGCATTTTGTATCTTATCTATGTAGAGGCAGCCAGACGGAAGAAAATATTTCCAGTGAGCTACTGCACTCATATGTCTGCCACCTTAGTTCCCCCTCAGCATATAGTGTCTCATGATTAGGGATTCTCAGCAGCCTGGCTTCTCACAGTATGAGGGTCTAAAGTTGCTGTCTTTCATACATGATTGCCAGCTTCCCCCTAAGGAGCCTTCCAAGAGATCTAGGCACACAGGCTGAAAACTTTCTTATAAACTAGCTTTGAAAATGCCAAAATTTCCCTTCCAGTACTTTCTATTGATCACTCGGTCCAGCCCAGATTTAAGGGAAAGAAGAAATAAATGTTATCTCTCATGGAGAAATGACATGCATATACTCACATACTCGGGGGGTGGGGGTGGGGGGATGAATTGATGTGTAATCTGTGGTCTGAAGATCATAAAATAAACACATTGGTTAAAGAAAAGCTGTAAAACTGCCTTGTCAAGAACCTTTACTATTAGAGAATTAGATTAATAAAAGGAGTTGGATGAGGAGAGCTGCTTCTTTTGTTATCCTCTTATCCATTTTAAAGGTATACGAACTTCTAGACTCTTGGGTTCTGGTTCCATATGTAAGGTGGTTAGTAATAACTCTTCTGCCCTGACAACAAATAAAAAGCTGAACACAAACCAAAAAAATCAAAACTGTTCTTCGCTCCTTAAGAGAATTGGGGGATACAGGACATTAATGGCCCTCAGGATGAAAGACACAGACAGGTGAATACAAGAAACCATAGCTTACAAAATCAGAGAGTCAACAGCATAAACTGCCATGGGAACTGGTTCCTGGGTAGGAAAACTGAACTGTACATGATGGATACTGGAGTTTCAAAGTGGACAACTCTCTGAGTTAAAAACTCCAGAGGTCCTCAGTCATAAGGGGGCCCCAAGAATATTGGGAGATTTTTATTGAGGACCTCCACCAGTTTCCTAGAGTAAACATCAAGTAAATAGCTCCTTGGGCTTCTGGCACAGGGAGGGAAGATGATTGACCCACAGGCATTATCAGAGCATAACTGACCTTGGGGAAGAGAAATACCAAACCGCAAGCTGCTCTAGACACCCCGCCCCACCTGAGAGGAGCAAAAATAACTGAAAAACACATGCGAAGTTCAAAGTAGAGAGGTACAACTCACTAAAAGATAAACCAAATCATGATTAAATGCTTAGCTTCCCCCAACTCACACCATGTTACTACAGACCCATTTACAGAAGTTTCTTTTACTCCTTATATTGTATCCATCCATCAAAAAAAAAATCACATTTCATACCAAAAACCAAAATAAAACAACATTTTTGAAGAGGCACGCTCAGGGATATTGAAGTTAACAGACTGGAAATGTAAAACCACTATTACTAATAATCCTTTTTTCCATTAGGGCTCCAGTGGACAAAATAAAGAGCATACAAAAACTGAGCAATTAAAGCAGTGACATGAAAATCCAAGAATCAAAAAGAAATACTAAAAAAAACTTACTAACAGAAATAAAGCACATCTTTGATGGGCTTTCTAGTAGAATTGAGTTGGCTAAGAAAAGAATCTTTGAGCTTGAGGATGTAATAATAGAAAATTTGAAAACTGGAAAGCAGAACAAAGACTGAAAGAGAAAAAACCATGTCATTCCCAAGGGCTGTGAGACAACCACAAAAGGTGTACCATGTGTAAAAGGAATACCGGGAGGAGAATTACAGAGAGCTTTGGAAAAATAATGACCTAAAATTTACCCAAATGAATGTCATGCACAAATCCAGAAAGCTGAGATAGCCACCTAGGTAAATGGTAAAACACCACTGAGGCACATCATTTTCAAACTATCATTTTCAAACTCTAGAAAATCAAAGATAAAGAAAAAATCCTGAAATAAGTCAGAGGAGGGCAAACTTAGAATAGTTACACTAGCCTACTTAAGACTTATTATAAAGCTACAGTAATCAAAGCAGTGTAGTATTGGTGGTGAAAGAATAAACAAATAGGTCAGTGAAACAGAATAGAGTGATCAGAAATAGTGCAGCACAAATATAATGAATTGGTCTTTGAAAAAGGAACCAAAACAATTTAATGAAAAAAGAACAATCTTTTCAACAAATGATGCCAGAACCAACTAGACAGTCACACACAATACAATAGACAGGTACCTTATACAATTCACAAAAAATTGACTCAAAGTAAGTAATAGGCTTAAATGTAAAGCTCAAAACTATAATACTCCTAGAAAAATTATAGGAGAAAATGTAGGTGTACTTGGGCTTAGTGATGATGTTTCAAGTATTATACCAAAAGCAAAGAATATAACTATACTGGATAATTTGCAGTTATATAACTAAAATTTTAAAATTTCTTCTGTGAAAGACAATGTTAAAAGAATGAAAGGATAAGCCATGGAGAAAATCTTTTTAAGCTAAGTGTAATTTACTCATGTAAATTATGGACCTTCATTAATAATAATGTATCAATATTGTCATCAATTGCAAAAATGTAGTATACTAATGGAAGATGTTAATAACAGGGAAATTGTGTCAGGGTAAGTAAGGGGTTATATGGGAACTCTCTGTACTTTCCACCCAATTTTTCAGTAAGTCTCAAAGTGCTCTAAAATGTATAATCAATTTTTTATTGAGAAAAATTCTTTAACAAACAGGTAATTCGAAAATTACCCAACTTATATCAAGTTATGCAATATATTTCTAAATAACCTATTGATGAAAAAAGAAATTAGGCTAGAAAATGGAAAATATTGTGAATTGAAACAAAAATTAACATGTCATAGCTTTAGTAATAAGTCTAAAACAATGTTTACAGAAAGTAAATAACTATACATTATAACATTAAAAAGAATAAACACCAGAAATTCAATTACCTAAGCTTCTATATGAAAAATTCTATTAAAAATTCAAAATTAAAGAAAGTGATAAGATGATAAAACAAGGTTAGAAACTTGATGTTAAGTTAAACTTGAAGTAAAATAAAATTAATATCCATATTAAAAATATTAAATTATTTCTTAGAATATATTCATTGTTTTAGCATTTAAAAAATTATAAGTCTGTACCAAGCTTGAATCTGTATCAGTCTGGTGACTCACTGAGAACCTTCCTCATATAATACACTAGTGCCATCAAAGGTTTTTTTAGTAACTGAGCCTAACAGGCAGGGGGCAGGCAGAGAAAGGCAAAGGCAAATCTCGGGATCCTGGGTCCTTTTGCAGATCTGACCCCAGACTTGATGCTGGTGAAAGCCAGTGATGGTGTGCAGCTTGGTCCTTCCCATGCACAGCCATGCCCACAGTGGCAGCCACACAGTGTGAATCCAAACAGGTTTCTCAGGATTAGTCACAGGCAGTGTCTGAATTGACCAGCACCAAAAGGACTCAGAAACAACATACCCAGTGATGGTGTGCAGCTTGGTCCTTCCCATGCACACCCATTTATTGTTTTTAGAGAGGGCTAGGGAGAGAGGCAGAGAGGGAGAGAAACAACATATGTTGCCTTTCACCTGCCTCCAGCTACAGCAAATTTTCAAATTTAGCAAGTAATTTAAAAAGACCTCTGCTTACATCCAAGATAAGAGTTATGGTTATCAAATTTACTGTGCCATGTGAAACAAAGATGGAAAATACATATGAGATGCAACACTAAAGTTGTGGTCATGAAAAAATAATTGATAAGCTGGTCTTCATTAAAATTAAAAACTGCTTTGTGAAAGACAAGAATTTGGAAGACACTAGGTATCAAGTGATAAAAGCAAATGATTCCTTAGAGATGGTAGACAAACTAGGTGAGGTAATTTACTGACTGTCCCAGTTTATTGTACTCAGAGAATGTTCAGTTCTTTGGAGGAGGCGTTCAAGTGGAGTCGAAATAACTCTATGAGCTGAGGAATATTGCTGAGAGATGAGACCAGGTAGGCCGTAATTTGCAAAACTGAGTTGGAGGGGAGTTGCACAGATTTCCTTTGATTATTCAACAGTGCATTAATGATCACGTGCATGAGGGAAAACTACTCAACGCTAGGAAAAGAATCACCTAAAATGCTCAAAGAAATAGGGCCCACCTTTCACATTGGGCACAATGGTACTGGTTGCCACTGGACAGACAGGAAAACCTTGTGATTCACAGGTCATTAGGTAGACTCACACCCTCAACAGTGAGGAACAATTAGAAATAGTCTTGAAAATTTTGACCCTGACTAACACACGTTAAAAGCAAGATCTGAAAGAATCAAATGTTTCCAAGTGATTTAAGTACATCCTAGAAAAGAGGTCAAGAATATTTTATAGGAATTGAAAATTATCCCACACCAAATAAAATAAATACAACAATATTCAGAGCCTGTATAATTTATTGACTACATCAGCACAGTCCAGTGTTCCCTGTAACTAGTGAGAAGTACCTGAGATAAATGGAGACTCCACACCTGTGGGCACAAGAACTGGGGAGAACATACACAGGAGGTCTAGAAAGAACCAGCCAAGGACCCATTAGCTCATCGATGCTTTAGTAAGAAAGATCTTATCAGGCCCAAGGAAGCTCTATGTCTGTGCATGGCTGGACCCTCCTGCTGGGTCAGCCAAGAATATAGCCTTGACGCTAATCTGATTCCTGGAGGCCTGGAACACTGAGCCCCAAGAATACCCAACATAGCAACCCTGAGCAGACAGATGTCACCTTTGGGTAATACTGCCTTTTTGTTCTAATGTGTGTAGAGCCTTCTTTGTTCCAATGTGTATATAAGACACCTTTACCGTTGCTTTTTCTTTTCAATTTAATTTTATTGTTGTATTACATCCACCCCCTTTTTGATGTCCTTGCTTTTAAGCTAGGTGTGTACCACTGTGTAGGAGGGTGGGCATACCATGTGTAGAAGGCTGACACCCTCAGCACCTGGCCATGTGGAAGCAGGAGAGTACGGTGCAGGGACACCCAGACTCTCAGCAGTTGTTAACCTAAGTGCAGCTGTGATAGGAGTGGGATGACCGTGAGTGGGGACACTGACACGCTAGTTGACCAGCTGTGTCGTCATAAGCCTGCCACCTGCAATAAAGCCTGCCCAATCTCCTGAAGGCCCTAAGTCCACGTCTGTCACCAGACCAGAGGCCTCCCCACTATCAGAGACCGCTGGTCCAGAATCCCTAGGACCTGACCGACCTGACATCTGATATCAGAACTAAGCTTTTTAGTCTTCAAGGTATATTGACTATAAGTATGTATAATAAAATGAATATAACATTTATTGTAGTGATGTGAATGTAGTCATTCTCAAGAAATCTTTTTGACATTTTCATAATTACCAATATGAAATAATTTCCTTTTTGCCTTAGTATATTATTTAAATAATAGTTTTGTTTTAAATCCTGTGGTGCATTAGACCCACTGAAAAGTCAGGAAATAATCTAATGAAAAGAAAGTACTTGTTCTCATAAAGCCTAGGCAAGACTAACATTAACACAGATCACAGATATTGAAATTTTATATAGAAAATATATAAAATCATGTATTATATCAGCACAGAGAACTAAAATGTTGATGCAATATGGATACACAGATCCATGGAACCTTGTTATTTTTATAAACAAGCTCATAGATCTTTATAGACAGCAGCAGGGCAGCCCTCCTGAAAATTCTCTTAATGCACATGTATTTATCTCTATATAGCACAGGTAACAAATTCAGTTACAATCATGTAAACCAGGAGTGGGTTAGCATTAAAAAAAGAAAAACTAAAAAGAACTAAAGCTTAGCAACTGTCTTTACCTGTCATTATCATCCTTAGAACTATCTAACAACAACAAAAGGAGTTATCTGGGGGACATGGCTATTATATGC
Source organism: Noctilio leporinus (assembly GCA_004026585.1). Lineage (NCBI taxonomy): Eukaryota > Metazoa > Chordata > Mammalia > Chiroptera > Noctilionidae > Noctilio > Noctilio leporinus. The sequence goes on along the minus strand of PVIW01000052.1, from coordinate 753,190 downwards.
AATTCTACTTTTTTATATGCTGAAACACCTGCTTGAAAAGAAGCAGTTTCTGAGTTGATATTTTTTTTCCATCAAGGCTATAAACAACAACTTGTTAAATATTATCTATAGAAATAAGGAACATGCCTAAGAAGAATGCTACTATCATTTAATCCTGTTAAAATTTTAATGAAATAAAATCTCTGCCACTGTAGCCAAGTTGTAACTACAGGTTATTTTCCAAAAAAAATGCCTTTAAAGACAAATTACACAGGAGGAGAACTTGAACACTTTAATATGCCAATCATGTTCAGAAAGGAAACAAAATGCATTCAGGTTGTTTGAGTGTTTTTCCCTTCTTTGAGTGAACTAAGTACATCCCATGCCATCCTGAAAGTGTGGAGACTACATTCTACAATTGCTTCCGAGGAGCACACTCCCTTTTGTGATTTGGACTTTTATTTCTTGCTCTCATTTTGTGGTTTGACGGTTTGTTGCCATAGGCTTGGAAATCTTTGCTAGGTCTTAACTTAGCTTTCTTTTCCAACACTTTCACATAGACTGGTAAATTGCACCAACATTTTGACATATTTTAATCCATATCCCTGCTCAAAATGTCAGCGGTAAATTATATTTCTTATATCTATTCCAGTATTGAAGATCCTGTTCAAGTCTTACTATAACTTTATCTTTCCATAATTTTGACAAGACAAAGCAGTTTGGAAGACTATTAATTTGGTCTACTACTCTAAGGTGAATGAGATGGACTTAGTGAAGAGATAAAAATATAGAGGGTAATAACTAATTTGTGGCAGGTGTACATACAAATCATAAAATTACTGTATATTCACTTAAAATTTCCCTTATAAAGACTCCATGGAGCATGTAAACCTAATAATCTAAAAATACATGACTAGGTGTGACTATCATGTATAGTTTAGCAATTTATAGTATAGCAATTTATTATACTATTTTAAATAATGTTATTGAAAAATAAGAAGTTGAGATTCTTTAGCCTTTGATGACATTATTTCAACTTACCCGTGGCAGGGTAAAGCAAAAAGTAAATTTAACTCCCATAACTCCTGTTCTGAAAATATCCAAATCAGCAGCTTTTGTTACTCTTTGAGGGGGAATAACCTGAAAGTTATTGAAGAGCATGTATGTGCCAAAAAATAAACAATAACAGTTGGTGCAAACGGAGATAGTAAATATAGTCAAACCGGAATCAATGAAGTAAACCTGGATGACATTATGTGAAGTGAAATCATTTGGATGCAGGAAAGCTCAGCACTGTATCATTTCACTTATAAGTGGAATCAAAACTAGTCCAAATCACAGAAGCAGGAAACAGAGTGGGAGTTGCCAGAGGATGAGGAAACAAGGAGATGTTGATTAAAGAGAACAAAGTTCCAGTTCCCCAAGATGCACAAGCTCTGGAGAGCTAATTACTGCAATGGGACTACAGTTAACAATATTGAATTGTATGCTTGAAATTTGCAAGGACGAATGTTAAGCATTCTCAGCGCACCTACCCACAAAGAAGAAAAGAATGGTAACAGTATGAGCTAACGCCTATATTATTAGATTCTGGTGATCATTTCAGAATATATATGCATATCAAAACATCAAGTTATACACCTTAAATATGTACATTTTTTTACCTCAATGAAACTGGAAAAGACTCCATTGTAGGTGGGCTTCTCAAGATGTGTTTGTGTGTTTATATGTAATTCATTAGGAGTTTCTGCTGAAGAAAATCTCTTCATTAAAATAAAAACATAGCACAAACTGATAATTCTGTCTAATATGCTTAATAATTTAGGTTCTGAGTGAAGCACTCTGAATAGCAAACACAACAGCATCGCATCTAGGTGTCGGTGCTCATTTGATTCCTGGGACCCTCTAAGCAGCAGTGGTTGCTTCAGGGATGACATGGTCTCTCAAGGTACCCAGCTAAATGTCCATTTTTAAGGAGCAGCACTGCTGTTCTCAGCACGGCTGTTCAATAAGCACCTCCACAGAGAAAGTTCTCCACCTTCACAAAATGTGCAACATCCTTATGGAAGGCAAAGAGTGTTTAAGTCAGAAAGAACTATATCGTGCTCTGGTGCTCATGATACAGTGATGTAGTGAGAACACAGGTACAATATTTCTAAAATTTACCAAAATACAGAGGAACCTGGGTATTCTCAAGTCATAAAATGTGATGGTTCCAAGTTTTTGGAAACTTCTCTTTATAAAGCCACTGAAAATCACTACCTTTTTGGTGATTGTGCCATAAAATATCACAAATAGAGTCCCAATCTTTAAGGGATGTTTCAATGTACATCTAAATGTTTCTTTTTGTTGTTGTTGTTGTTTTTAAAAAATTATTTTTTTATCATGCAGAGAAATGAAAAGGTGCTGTTGGAGTAGCCACCTAAGACAGGTTACTGAGTTAGCTGGAATTGGTGGCATCTATCCCAGATTGCTTCCCTGTTTTCATCAGAACATATATTTTTATACTACAGAAGTTTTAGGTTAATGAATGCAAATTCATTACCTATTCTGCATTAGTATTGGAGAAAGCGTACTTGAAAAATAGCCATTGGCATTGTGCTGTGGACTAAATAAGCGAACAGAAAACATAAAAATGTTAGACAGGGTACCTGTCGTTACTACATAGCACAGGAGATCAATCTTTATAGACAAATAGATTAGAATTACAAAACGAAGGATCCCTAATGGTGCTTAACTATCAGAAGATACAGCACTGAGGATAAAACAGTCAGCAGTGCTAGATTCACAAAATAATTGCATTGTGTAATTGCATGAGGTTGTCAAATCTCTGGATTCTATGCTGGTTTTGTTTGTTTAATTCAAAAAGCAGTTTCAAGACCCTCAAGATGGTGCTACATCTAAGGGGATGTTTATATAAGAGCAAACTGAAAAGACCAGTTTATTGTTGCAATGTCAAAGTTCTAAATTGTCTTCTCTGAAAGGTTCATTCATTCCCTGACAAAATCAACCAACTTCAGTGAGCCAACTGAAGGAGAGGCTGACAGTAACAAAGATGTGTTTCTCCTCCCTAACAAATAGTTTGTAGTGAATACAGCAGCGAAAATAATTTAGGCTTAATGTGGAACCTTGAATGGATTATAAAAGTCAGTTATTTGCACATTCATGCTCCTTCAGCATCTGCCGGAGGCAGCCCAGCCTGCGTGCCATGTTCACCCTGACTATGGAGGCAAGTTACTTACTATTTTATATCACAGTTTTTTCACAGACAAGGTCTGGAAAATCATAGTACTTATTTTTATTTTAATTATTTTATTTATTATTTTTAAAGAGAGGGGAAGGGAGAGAGGAATCAATGTATGGTTGCATTTTCACCTGCCTCCAGCTACAGACCTGGCTGGAGACCTGGCTTGCAACCTGGTTATATTGCCCTGACTGGGAAATCGAACCAGCAACCTTTGGGTTTGCAGGCTGGCATCTTATTTATTGAGCCACCAGCCAGAGCATATTACTTGTGTTTTGGGTTCATTATCAGATTAAATAAAGCAATGCTTCTAAAGTATTAGAATAGTACTGCTCATGGAAAGAACTCTAAAAATATCAGTGATCACTCCTGGTTTTCTGAAGAGACCTTGCTCCAGGTATCATTCACTCCTCTTCACAAACATATTCTACTCAGTACTTAGTATTTGGCAAGAAACACAAACTAAGGAAAACATAGTTGCCATTTATTTGGCACTTTGAATTTGTCATATGCCTCAAATACTAACTAGGGTTTTTGTACTTCCAATAATTCTGCAACATAGGAATATTTATGAGTATTTTGAAGATTTTCAAAATGAGGACCTAAAAACCATTGCTTCCTCCCAAGTCACAGGGCTAGTAAATACCACTGTCTCTTATGGAAATAGGAGTTTAAAAAGAAAGTTTAAGTCCAGATATTGCCACCTGTGTGACTTCAGATATATTGTTAAAATCCATGAACCTCAGTTTAACATGTAAAACAGGATTATGACAACAAAGTGTATTGTAAATATAAGATACTCTAATGATGTGTGTACTATCTATATAAAATGTAGTATTGTATGGTAATACCCTCTATTGCAATACAGAATGTGTTTTAATTGGATAAAATAGTATGGCCTTCTACTTATATTCAAAATTGATTTAAAGTCAACTAAAATTTTTAAAAAGATTTTATTTATAATTTTTAGAGAGAAGGGCAGGGACGGAGGAAGAAAGGGAGAGAAGCATCATCGTATGGTTGCTTTTCACCTGCCTCCAGCTACGGACGTGGCTTGCAACCTAGTTATGTGCCCTGACTGGGAATCAAACCCGCTATTCTTGGGTTCACAGGCCGATGCCAATTTACTGAGCCACACCAGCCAGGGTACAAAATTGATTTAAATAGTGAGCATGCCTTGCTAGTTCACTATTCCAGCTTGAATATATTGCCAAGTCAAATAGTATTGTAAACTTGCCTACATACCTCTGTTGCTCTTATGTGAAAAATAATTTTAAATCTTTAATGAATGTTTATTTAGATAGCACTTACATACAGCTTAGCAAGTTCCAGATACTAGCTTCTAATAATTTTACAAATATTAACACCTTTAATTTTTATAACATGCTTATGAGATAGGTACTGTTAGCTTCATCATGTAGATGGTGAAATGAGGGATAGAGAGCCTAGAAATTTTCTTAGGGATCCATGGTCAGACAATGGCAGAGCCAAGATTTATATCCTGGAAAATTTACTCCAGGCTCTCACTGTTGACAACTCTCCTGGGGAAATTCTCAAATAACCCTTTTCTGGTAAGTATTGACATTTTGTCAGTCTTGTAGCACAATTTACCTGCATATACTCCATCTTGTCCTGCACACATTTTATTACAGACACCATAAACAGTGAGCACTTGCTATCAATTGTTGTTATTGGTCATTATTGCCTGAGATTTTACTTTTTAGTGCAGCTCATGACTACTTAACTGAACTTAAGAAGGTTAACTAAGAAGCTAAGTAACTATACTTTTTAATTCTATAGGCTAAACAACTAGTACATGAAAGAAGAAAAGCCACTTTTCAAAGTGATTTAGTATTGTAAGCAAGTGCTTGATTAAAATCACTATGCATGTTCCAAAAATTATTTCTCAGTATTCAATCTGCATGATTATAATCAATTATTTAACCTGTAAGAAAGGTGAGTAGTGTTCCAACACATTTTTGTCAAAGATACATTATCAATTCAGATGGAACACTAAGTGGAGTGAATATGTTATGAAATTGTATATAAAGCACACTTACATGATTTCTATTGATATTTCCCCTAACTTTAATTTCAAATTCTTCTCTCAAGGAAAGAAAGTAATAAAAGTTATTGGTTATTGTGGGAAAATACGGTTTTTTTTTGTTGTTGTTAAAGACTATGAAGTTCTCATTGGTTCACTGCAAGATGAATATTAACTGTCAAATGCACATTTTAATTTTGATACTGTCTCTGTAGAAGAAACACATTGAGAGACGTTCTCTGCTCATTTATTTCTTCCCATCCAGATTTGCTGGGCAAACTTTCCTGTTGTCATCAAACCCCTGTAAACCTAAAACGTGCTGGCTAAATGATACTATGTATTTAAGCTATTTTAGGGAATGCATAGAAAATGGAAAAGGACAGAGTACAGCAGGTAAATTCATGGCAACTATGAATTCCCCTCTTTGAAGGGGAAACCATGATGAGAACATTTATTTTATTCTTACTGTGGACAAATTGTTACACAGTACCATCATTTCATGAAAAATTGGGGTCTACCAATGGTTTGATGAGCTTTTCATGGAAGCTCCTTATCACAGTTACTTCTTCTACTTTTTATTCTTGCTAAACTATTAAACAACACAACTTTTTCACATTTCCAGAACATCCCACAAACCATCTGCGTTTCCTTACCAAAATATGGACACATACATACTTCTTTTTATAGCTTTTGCATCTAATTTGCTTCTTTTACTTTAAATCTCTGAGGACCAATATAAATTTCATGTCAGCTGCCAAATATTCCGAGATCTTCTGAAATTGGGTGACATTTTTTTGAATGCTTGTTCTGCTTCAGTTAAAAAAAGATGGGGTGGAATCAAGCTAAGTCATTACATTTTGCCAAATCCTTTAAATTTTAACATGCAAAGAGAAGATGACAACTCTAGGAAAACTGAGGTAAAGGAAAGAAGTGTTGCAGAGAATTAAACAAATAAAATGAAATCTAGAGTTTTTGGAGGTGAAATAATCAGACCTCAGTGGTTGAAACATAGGCAAATGCAGTCACATATAATTCATTGATGTGTTGATAAACAACTGTCATTTTTGCTCCATGCATATGCATTTACGACTGATAAAAATCTGTCTTCATTTTACCACCCAATCAACATCAACCACTGAATGGCCAAAAACACTAATTTCAGAAACATGATTTGCATGAATTCTACACTTGAATGAGATATATAGACCTATAATTTTTATTGTGTGGAGTATTTTGGTAACTGGTCTAATCAGAAACATGCTATATTAGAAACTTTAGCTGCTATATTTGTATGGGCTCCAAAATAATGCTCTCAAAGATTATTTTACCCAAATATTTCAAGTTATATATTTTCAGGTGATTAGAAAGTTCAACTAGTTCTATGATTTCTCTCTACTTTTAAATTGCAGATTTTAAATCTTCTTTTGTTTCTTTGATTATTGGGTAACTTCCTAGCCAAAAACATAAATTTAATGAAGAATTTCTAGTTTCCCAAGGGTCATCTACTTTCAAACTGTTACGTGTTCAGAGTGCAACTTGTAGTTATAAAATTCCTACTTTCACCCACTTATGCCATTAAGGGATAAATTAATTTCCAACTTAATGGAAATATTAATGATGGCTTAACTGTTTCATGCTAAAAATTCAGACCAAACTGACTTTAAAGCTCATATCTCGAGAAAGATGGTTGTGATGTAAGAATTTCTTTCAAAACTATACTTTCTTTTTAAATGCATGTTTGACCAAGCTCAAAAACAGACATGTTCTTTGAATAACAGTTTCATGGTTGGTGGTGGAGGAACGATTAGCCCATCAAATGAATTTCACAAACTGTCTTCCATGATGTCAGCACTCAGAAGTTGCATCTCCAAAGAGAAACTGTGTTATCATTGAACTCACATGAGAAATAGGCACTCAAATATTCTTGTGAATTTACCCCTTAATAATGTGCAAGTGATCATGAAATTTAAAATTAATTCTGGTTTTTACACACATAATTTCTTTAGCTCACCACAAAAGTGTTGGGTATGACAGTGAACAATTAAGCTTTTATTTTTGATAAGATGTCATTGGGGATATTTTGCCAATAAGTAACAATTGATTAGCAAGAAAATTTCTACAGTGTAACCAATATGTATGTTCTTTGAATTATATTTTTAATTCTTTAAAAAAATTTTTAGATGTTGATGTTAATTCTCCTAAGAGAAATATTGAAAACCAAACTTGTATAAACCATTAAAATATTTCCAGTTGGATAATTGAATATGGTATGCAAGTCTTTTTAAAAAGATAACAGAGATTATAATAGCAGGTCATGCACTACCTATTAAAGTACTGTTCAGAGTATAATATATCAAATGATGTCCATTTCAAAAAGTACGGAACAAACATATATATTCTTGGAGAATGTCTTAAAATATCAGAGTTACTTAAATATCTAGATGTGGGGTAAGGTGTAGTAGAATAAGGTTTTTGTTTTTGTTTTTGTTTTTGTTATTGATATTTGATATTGTTTTGATATTTTTCCCCTTTCCTTGCTTGCAAATTCTTACTTTGACACAAAATTAAGAAAAAACTCAACTTTAATATATATTGAAATAATATAACAGCTAGAAACAAGAGTGTAGCAATGGAGATAACTTTATGATTCCATCGTGGCTCTATTTTTACTCAAATTGGATTTAACAATACCTATTTGAATCCTGCCTTGTCACTTACATGTGAGTGACTTTGATAAAATTTCTTTTTTTTTAATTTCTTTTTTTTTTTCTTTTTTTAAGATTTTATTTCATTATTTTTAGAAAGAGGGAAAGGGAGAGAGGCAGAGAGGAAGAGAGGCATCAACGTATGGTTGCTTTTCACCTGCCTCCAGCCACAGACCTGATTGGAGGCCTGGTTTGCAACCTTGTTATGTGCCCTGGCTGGGGAATCAAACCTGCGACCTTTGGGTTCGCAGGCTGGCGCCTTATCCACTGTGCTACGAGCCAGGGCCTGATAAAATTTCTTAATTTTACGTATCTCAATCACATCATCTGGAGAGCAGGGATCACAGTGCTTAATCAGTTTGTGAATAGTTAACAAATGTATGTGAAATAGTTGAGATATGCACTCAGTAAAGTTAGAAAGTTTAGTTGAATCACCATATCTCAGATCTAAAATTTCCTTTGTCGTCTTCTCTTCTTCCACAATCTAGTAACGTAGAGTCTAGGTTTATAAAAGCAAACACAAAAAGTCAAATGAATAAACCTAGTGCTTACCTGACATAATGATATTACAATGAAGAAGAAAAATAAGCTTAATTCTCATTTACTAAACATTTTAAGCAATTTTATCTCTAAAGCTAACTCATAACTATTTTGTAAGAAAAATAAAGGACATTATAGTATATAAACAAATATGATATGCTGTAACAAATGGTTAAGGAAGAAATCTAATGTATTCCAGTAGAAGTTTAAGCGCTTCACAATGGAGATCACATATGTATTGGATTTTAAATATGAATAGACTTCTATCAAAACAGAAACAAGAGAATTCCACTAAGAGAGAGTAGCATGAGCAAAGTTATGAAAGTGTATGAAAAGGCACACCACTTTCAAAAAGTACGACATAGAGATAAAACTTAGGTTTGATGGGACAGAGTGACAGACAACCAAAACAATCAAGAGAATAAGATGTCAGTATTTGCATACATTAATATGGTGTATAGGTACAAAAATATTCAAAATAACATTTAAGGTTTAATTTAATGAATCACTGTTACATTTATAACTAATTAAATTACAATAGCTCCAATACTCATCTTTATACTTGCTAATTAATGCATTCAAAGGGTTAATATCCACCATTATGAATCCATGGGAGTATATAAACACAAATTGGTAGAAAATAGTAGTCATTATTTTAAATATCTGATTTTAACACATCTGGTAGGATTCCAGTCTGATTTGTCACTTAGTATATTTGAATAAATCATTTGCAAACTTAACAATTTTATACGAATGCAGATACTAAAGAATAACTCATTTATAGTCAAATAATAATTAGTAGAAACTATAAAAAAGTTATTGGGTGATGTAAGGTTTTGGTATTACAATTAATCAAAATCACTAAGTCAAATATAACATGAAAATAAGATATGTCTGTTTAGGATTATGCATTTGGGATCCAACATTCAGATCAAGGTGAAAACTATCTTCATTCTGATATTTTTCAATGGAAATTATATTTCTAAAAATTAAAAAAGAAAAAGGAAATATTAAATTAAAGGAAACTCTAAGGAAAATAAAAAAAGTATTTTTAGTGGCATATAAAAATATATAAGAAATATGCCATTAAATATTATAAAGTAAATATAAGTTCATTTAAGTGGAACAGTTTATATACAGGTGTGCTTGCATGCAGTATCTTATATGTCTATAATTGTACGTTACTAAGCTGCTCAGTTTCCCATCTCACTCAGTAGTCTAAACTGTCACCCCTGCCTCTTCCCATAATCTGACAAATCTGGTTCACCTTGAATCCCTTCTACTTCTTGAAACAATAGCTCTAGACAATGCATTCCTTATACTGTCGGAAACAGCTGGTCTACAAGACAAAACATGACAGGGAGTATAACACTGAAGTAAAATGTTCTCTTTATGTTTTGTTTGATAGTTTGTTGTACATTTATTTTTCTGCTTTCCTTACAGCTTACTAACATATGAATGTACCTTAAGGCTCTGAAGATAAATACAAAAATATTGTATTTTAAGTAAATGCATGCAAATGAGGTTTGAAATAGGTATTAAAAACACTTTTGGATGAGTAGAATCATCTGTTAATACTTATTTCATTGCTGTAGTTTTCTGTTTAAAATTTCATGGTTCTGATATCCTCTTTTATTTTTATTATAGTTAGGTGAATACTCACAGTAAGAAGTACAGATATGGACATACATATCTGAGATCATATATGAAAATATTTATTTATATATGTAACACAGATCCCATTTCTCCATCAAATGTACACATACTCACTTCCCAAAATATATAAGCCTAATAGCCCCCTACTGAAAAATATAAACACATAATTTCAGCAAATATTTCTCCAAACAGCCATGGGCCTTGAATATGTATACAAACTCAATATACACACAACTCTTCAGAAGCCAATACACCCACTACAAATATGCAAACATAGAATCCTATATTATGTCTCAAATACACATATAATGCCACACCGCCTACATATTCAAAATCTCACACTTTCAAATTCTCACACAGAAGTAACTCTTCCATCTTGCAGAATAAACAATCACACAAACACCACATCAATTCATATAAACACCACATGACACCAGGATATATGATCCACCAATTGTATAAAATAATCACAAAACTGCTCAGTACACTAAAATATACACAACTCCTGAAAATCACAAAAAAGAAATGCACATAACCATACAATACACTCTGAATACACGATGGTCTTGCTACATTCCCCAAGCACAAAACAAAAAGATCATATATCGAAGCTAATGAGCACAAGTACTTTTTGGATATGCATAATCCTTCTGAACTAGCCATTAGAGCAATCCCTATAGGTACTGGGTAAAAATAAGAGTTAAATATGCACCCCTAAACACGAAACTACAAACACCTAACCACCAAATTCCAGCATCCTCCATGTACAACGATAAATCCTACACTCTCACAAAAACAAGGCATGACCTACCGCAATCACAAATATCCACAGGCAAAACCAACTCACACATTTGAATACACAACATCAGATTCCCACCAACCAGTTAAATACGCACAAACTCCATCTGTGCTTTCAATTCCGTTATTTGACAACAGACTTCATTGCTATTAAAGCCAGCAAAGTCACTCACTTCTTTGAAAAGAGTGCAGTTTGAACTTAATTGTTGGTTGAGATTTTCATGTAAAACTATCAGAATGTTATGATAGTTTTCCAGTCAGGTTCAGTGATTTGAGATACTTCTCGCTGAACAGAGGATGATTTTCAAATGCAGAAGAACGGGACTGAACCATAGCTCGTGTGTTACTCAGCACGCAGGAGACAAAACATGGCCCTGGAGTTGAGGAGCTCACACGCTTCAGACCCCGCTGTAGGCCAGTCAATCACTCCCCAAGCAGACGGTTCACAGTGGCACTAATCCCTTGGTGTTAACAACATGGGAAGTGCGCTGTGTGTGTATGGGGGTGGGCGCGGAGGCAGGCGCACAGACCAGGGTGCAAACAGAGTGAAGAGGGGTAACATAGGAGGGGTAGAGTCCAAGCATCCCTTACCTCATTGTTTACATAGCCCACTCTGAAGGCCGCCATGCCAGGCCCCGTGCCAGCCAGGACAGCCGTTGGGGACCCTCCCTCCAGCTAGATCACGCGCACCCACCAGAGACTACCGGCTGCAACCGACCCTGGGAGCCGTTGCAGAACACAGCCCCACCCCCAATCCACGTGCGTACTGGCAGCCTGGCACGAGGCATGGGGAGGGGGGGCGGTGAGAGGGTGGAGACTCCTGCAGGGCTTCTCCAGCAAGGCCTCAGGAACCTCCGTGGGGAACTCCGGTCTGAACCACCAGGGCATGTGAAATGAACACTTAGGATGTTAAAATTGCAACTGAGTGATCCATGAACTTAGATACAGCCTCCCTTCTAAAAAAGTTTTGTAGAAGTCTCCCGAAAGCACATATCCTCAAACTGGGGCAAGTGCCTTCATGCAATTTGGACTGCATTTCCATGCTTTCTAAAAATAGTAGGATCTTTCTCCTGGCAAGTCTGAACCGTTTCATTAAACATTTAGAATATTATTCTTAGTGTATTTACTTGGTACATGGAGGTTTTTCAACAAATGCTGCTTCACAGATATTCCCATTGCAAGGCTGCTGTTATAACATTGATCAAGACTTGACTGGGCCAGTTTCTGTTCACATAGCAGGTAGTATGGGCAAAACTTCACCCTCTCCTCCCTCCATTTCTGTATGAAATTGCAGAACTTGCATTACATTGGAGCCTTTTTCAGTGAACATTCCTAGTGTGCAACAGTCATCAGGAGTAGCTCTGCGGCTACAGCAGGGAGTGAAACTTGTCTCCCGAGAGATTTGGTTGCAGTCCTTCCAAGTTGTCACCCCTTGTCTCCCTTGAACAATTGCCCAACAATCCGCTCCGCTCACAGCACAGAACACCAATGCTCATTCATGCTTTTTTGACAGTGATAAACTGACATTGATGTACAACATGAAAATAGAAATCAAACATGTCTTTTAAAGGGTGCTACCATGATTCACATGCAGATGGAACCACATGCAATGAGAAGCTTAGATTTGAACGAGCAGGGCTATATGTGGGACACAGACAGGAAATTTGGAAGCCAATGAGCAGGGCTTCCAGGCTCAGACTGGCAAGCTGGGACTTAGGTGGAAGTGGGTTTCTGTGAATGGGGGTTGGACATAGTGGAGAAAATTCTGGTTTTGTCTCAAAGTGCACATTTATCTCATGTGCAATGGAATTTTAACACCTAGGAAAACCAGGACCTTGGGATATTAAGCCACACATGGAAGCAGAAGATTTTCTCCCTTCCTGCCCCTTACTGTTGTCCTTAGCCCTAGAACCTAGATGTTCAGTGCTATATAACGGATCTCACAAATTCCATATCCTCCAAAGAGCATGCACATTTCATGTGTGTGGAAAATTATGTTTTGTAGAGGCAGCAAGATGCACACTTCTGTCTTTCTACTTGGAGTTCTTCTTATGGGGGAGGATAGCTGATAATAACCTAATAAATTACTGGCTTGGAAGGTTTTCAGATAAAATACAGAACACCTGTTAAATATAAATTTCAGCAAATTTGCAGTAAAGGTATGTCCCAAGTATTGCATGGCACACAACTATCTGAAAAACATCCATCATGTATCTGAAATTCAAATTCAATTGGGTGTCCATTATTTGCTTAATCTAGCCACCTGTTCTTTCATGTACTTTGAATTTGAAGGAACTGTAGAACTTGTTTCGGGAATCTAGCCTCCAGAAATCAAGAAATGAGCCACATTAACCGTACAAAGACAAACAATTACCGTATATACTAAATAATATTACATCTAAAATAAATATATTGGGAAATATATTAATTTTTAACCAGAAGAAAAAGTTGAGAGCATTCAAAAAAAAAAATGAAAGTAGCTTGCATTTGCTTTTAATTCCATGATACATCTCTAGAAAGACTTCAAGGAAACAGATGACACTGGCACCCTGTGCTTCCAGGGGGAAGAGGCAGGAGAGAGGCTCGTCATTACATTCCCATTTTACATAATATGTAAAGTATGCAAAGGTATTGCTTGTTTAAAATATTACATTAAGATCTGTCCAAAGGCAAAAAACCTTAAACATTGAGCAACATAATAGTCTGAGAAACAAAAAGTAGTGATTTCTGGTCTCGGCTGTGTAGGCAGCAAGGCCTTCCCCAGTGGAGTGGAGAAAAGCAGATTGCTACCCGGGTGGGCCGGCTGGGTCTGCAGAGCTCCCAGCAGGGACAGTTTCCTGAAGAATGATGTCACACAGATGCTGAACAGGCTGCATCTGCTGACCCAACCCCAGTATCAAGCACTGGGTTCTGTGTGGCCCTAGTTACCCCTCATTTTTTCAGGATATGTGTTTGAATTTTGTTTAGAATTTATAGTCGGTGTTGCAGTAAGACAAGAAGCAGAGAGGAAGCAGGTTGAGGGACCCAAAATTATATTGACGGTTCAAGAATTGAAATAAAGGGAACTTCAAGTAAAGCCTTTGTGCTGCGCATCAAAACCAAACAATGTATAAATGGCCTGAAGAGGCACACACCTCTTTTAAGTGTCAGCACTTAAAATTTGAAAGGAACTGCTGGTTCTTGCCTACCCACAGAGTCCTCCCTGGAATGTCTCCCCACTCCCACCCCCACCCATGCTACCTGCCTGGCACCCCTCCCCCGCTGCAGAATGTTTGGGGTCCTACATTCTGCTGTTTAAATCCAAACACTTCCCTCGACTGGATGATGCGCATCTGTTGCAGCAGGTCACTCTCTGCCTCCTGGACTTGGGTTGTCTCAGTGTGGAGGGTACAGGGCAGCGGTGGTCAGTGCCTCAGCCTGCGGGATGGCTTCAGAAGGAGGTAAGCCTGGAGGTTGAAGGGGGAGGGTGTTGTAGAGACAGCTCTGTCCCTGTAAACTTGGGGTTAAAATGTGACACTCCACTGGGGAAATAGTTTGACCTGGAGTAGAAGGAGAGAGCCCTAGACCTGCATGGACCTGTCCCCAGGAAGGCTGGGGGCCAGTGGAAATCTGTGACAGCGCTGGACAGGAGCGCTCCTGAGAGGTGGATGGGGATGACTCAGGGGCAATGCCTGGGTGCACAGACAGGATGGCTGCAGGCACATTATTGGTTCTTTCAGAGGGAGAGAAGCCACTTCAGTGTGCGTGTAGGAAGCAGTGGGCTATGTTGTGGTGGTGGCAGGCTCGGGAGGGTGAAGGGATAGCCTTGTCCTATGTTCTATTGTTCAAGCACCTGGAGCTTACCCACAGTATCTCTCCGAGGGGTTTGACCTGACTATACAGTCTCATGGGGGCAGCAGGGAGACATGGTCTGAGCCACAAAATAGTCCAGCGGGGCTGTCTGTGGCCAAGTCTACAGTGAATGTCCTCCCTGAGAGCGAGGCTGGAAGGCGCCGCTACTGCTCAGCCCAGGGCTTCCCCACTCCTTCTGGCCCAAGCTCCCTCGTCCTGACTGCAGGGAGCTGTCAGCTATTTGGGTCCCACAGGGGCAGGGCGGCTGGGGCCCTCCCACCAGGATAGGGCTGGGTGCTGAGACTTGTCCTCAATTGTCCTGCCTGTGGAAAAAATGCGGTTCCTCAGACCTGCTTGCTCTCATTGTGTATCTCATGGTGTTCCCCTGCCCTGCCTGTTTCCTTTGAGATGAAGGGTTAGCTCATAGTTCATGTCACTGCCTCCCAGACAGAAAGCAGATGTGGAGTGTGGTTGGTTTTCCCACGGAATGCCTATAAAGGCAGAGCCCTTTTCAAAGGGGCATGGAGAGGGGCACTGAAGCAGGAAGACAATCTTCTGCATTTTTAGTAAATATCTGAGGATGCCTGTCCTGAGTAATTAGAGGCACTTGGTAAATTTTCGTAATCTCTCACCTTGCTGTCAAAGAACCCTATGTGAAGTCTTCTAAGAAGCAGGTGGGGGCCCCTTGGAGAATTGGAGTCTCTGCGTATCTGCACAATGGACTCTTTTGGACATTCCCCTCTGACCTCTCACCTCCCATGGTCACATGGCTTCGGAGGTCCTGACCCAGCTGCACCCATGTTAATGTCCCCCAACATTACCTCCACCATCATGTGCTGAGGAGGTGGAAGCTGGAGCCCCTCACACTGCCTCTTCTCCCCTCTGCCCCAGCTCTTAGTCCCAGGAAGGCCACACCCAAGGTCCAGTGCAGCAGCAGACCCCGGCACCCCCTGGAGATGAAGGCACCCAAGGACACCTGCCCTGGGGCCTTGAGAGGGTACAAGGACATCAGGGACAAGCTGGTGCGACTGACCCTCTCAGCCACAGGGGCGTCAGGTGGAGAATGGGACGAGGACAGAAAGGAGTCACAGCAGGAAGAGGATCCGACCTGCCTAGACCCGGGTCTCCTGAGCTACATTGACAAGGTGTGCTCCCAGGAAGACTTTGTCATCCAGGTGAGCTGACTCAGAGCTAGGGCTCTGCATGGTTCTAGAGGGTGGCACGCCAGGTCCCAGCCCTGGGTTCTGCCTAGGCTGATGGGAGTAAGCTCTGTTCTTTGTTTCTGAGCTGGTTGTGTGTGTGAATGTGTGTGGTGTGTGCTGTGTGTATATATATGTGGGTATGCCCCCGTGTTGGTATATGTAGATGTTCTTGTGTGTGTGTGTGTAGCTGATGACCATGAGTTGTAAAACACTCACTCTGTACAAGAGGATGGGGTGGGTCTTTGATTTTCCAGTTGTCCTCCTGCTCCTACTGACTCACAGGTTACTCCCTGCCACGGGTGCTCATGGCTTCTTCTTTCTGTCCCAGGTGGAGGGGGCCCTTCACCCCCGATTTCTGGCACAATTGCTTTTCCCAGAAGCACCGTTGGATTTCTTGGCCCTCACCGAAGATGTGGAGCAGGAGGAAGGACTCACTCCTGTCCAGGTGAGCCAGGGGTGGGAGGGACCCCAGGTGCGTTAGAGGACAGAGGGGCCCTCGGTTAGACAGGGAGGGAGGGACTCCAGGCAGATTGGGGATATAGGGACCCCAGAAAAGCCATAGGAGGGAGCACCAGGTAAACCAGGCCAGGGAGCAGCCCAGACCAGGGGTGCCCGTGACTCTGCCCACCCACCCTGGTCTGCAGCATGACATGCTGAGGGGCCAGCTCTGGGCTGGGTGTGGTGCAGGATGATAAGAAGGAGAGAAGGATGGGAAAGAGCGTTGAAAGAGAAGAATACAAAGCTGGAAACATGGCACAGGAGGACACAGGACAGCCCCATGTCAGTTTTGGATATAAGTCACAGTGTCATTCACCCCCTGCCTCCCCACAATGTCCCTCTCATCTCCTCCTCTTATGCACGTGCATGAGGCTGATCACTGTCCCTGTCTTCCCCCCAGCTGTTAGAGAAGCGACTCCTGGACTTGAAGGAGGAGGAGGGTGTGCAGACACCCCTGAGTCACAGTGCATCCCAACTGGTCTCAAGTCCTTCTGAG
Organism: Noctilio leporinus; assembly: GCA_004026585.1. Taxonomy (NCBI): domain Eukaryota; kingdom Metazoa; phylum Chordata; class Mammalia; order Chiroptera; family Noctilionidae; genus Noctilio; species Noctilio leporinus. The sequence continues at coordinate 736,197 of PVIW01000052.1, read as the reverse complement.
TCTGTGGTGGGCCTAGATGACCGTGACCCCCATCTGGGGGTCAATGACAAAGCCTCCCCACCAGAGACTGACTTCCAGGACTGCCAAAGGCACGGTCAAGCAGATGCCCACCTGGCCAGTCCCAAAGCCTTTGCTGTCTCTTCAGGACATCAGGAGTGCCCAGCACTGCAGGCTCGATGCCCTCTCTTTGTTCCTGAGGGTCACAGGCGCATTTATTCTGGATGGGGGCCCAGGGACACCTCCATTCCCATAATGACCTCTCCTGTCAGGGAGACTCTCAGGCCAGCGGGCATGTCCAGTGAGTGTGACCTCCACAGCCTGCCCTTCCTCTGGGCCTCCCACAACAGCCTGCTGCCCTCTGCCCTCTCTCTGGGTCCTGTCCCTGCCCTGGGCCTTGCCTGCCCTGGAGGTCAGGGGCCCCAGGGAGCTTTGCAGTCCCAGCCCCAAAAGAGAAAATGTCACCAGTCTGTCCCAGGGAGTTGGAGGAGGAAGCGGCACTGCAGCCAGTACAGAGCAGCGGGGTGTCCCTCCCACTGCCAGACCCTGGGGACCCAGCCTAGATGTGACCTGCCTGCCCCCAGAGGGTCCAAGGGCTCCTTGTCATCCCAGGGCTGATCCTGGCTATTCTGCTGACAGGGATGGAGGGAGGGGCCATCAGGGTGGGGTGGACCTGGGGATAGGAGCAGCACATTGTGCATCAATTATGAATAAAGATGGTTGTGTTTGAAAATGCTCTAGTGGTCATTGTCTCCTTGTTGGGGTCTGTGCTGCCATTGGAGAGGGGACCTGAGAGGAAGGAAGGAGGGGGGAGGTCATGGGTGGGATGGGATTCACAGGTGACCCTTCAGCCCCTCCTTCCAGGTTGACAGGGACTCCTTCCATCTGCTCCTGGGAGCACACAGCTCTCTCATCCCCAGGAACCCTCCCATCCCTTCTGCTCCCACAGTCAGACAGGGTGAGGGGCCTCCTAGAAGCAGTCAGACAAGGGGCTGAGCTATTCTCAGCTCCTCCAAGGCTTCCTTTCCTGACCAGGGAGGAAGAGGCCTGGCATCAGGGGACAGGCTGTCTGCCTCTGCGCCTCATGGCAGGAGAAGCATCCTGTAGTCTCAGTGGGAGGATTGAAGGTGGAAGGTGCTGGGGACAGTGAGGCTGGACAAGGGGGTGGCAAGAGAGTAATGGGATACCTGTTAAAGGTGTTATGCAGGAAATGACAGGGGTTGGGTGCATACCAAGTCCCTGTGGGATTCCTGTGTGGGAGAACGTTGTCCAACTGCAGGAGGGGGACTCACCTACCTTGGCTGGGGGACTGGGCTCAGGGACAGCAGTTCTCCGAGGACACCCCACAACTAGTGTTTCCACTTATGTGAATAGATGCCAACCAAGATTTATATTCATGTGGAAAACAGTTACTACTAATAAACTGTGACCAGTTTCACAAGCACAGCACGACCAGCAGGTGCTGTGCAGGGCAAGGTGTGTGTGACCCCAGGACTAATGGGAGCTGGAGATCCAGGCTGAGGGAGGGTCCTCAGTCACCCTGCTGTGAGCACTGGTAGGGACTCCACAATCAAGGCAGGGGAACAGAATCCCCGATGCCAGTGAGCCAAACAATCACTGAGGAACAGTAGCTGAGCCATGAAGGAGAAGCCTTGTCTGCAGAATTGCTTGGCCAGGTACCAGTCTGATGCCCTAATCCCGTGTGGCCTCGCCCTGGCCTTGATCCTCTCCCCTCCCACTGATGCCTCATCCCCATGTTTAAGTGCTGATTCCCTCCTTGGGCCCAGGTTGTGCTGGGAAGTTTGGGCCTCTCACTTTCTCTGTCCCACTTATTCCACACCACTTTTTCCCCTCCCATGATTTCTTCTGCACCCTCCCTTCTCCTTCTCCTCTTCCCCTTCCTCCAAGTGACTTCTTTTAAATCAGTAATAGCGAGTTAGAAAGTGGTCTTCTATTTTGTCTTTTTGAATTGCTTTTCTTCATTTTCCATGATTTACTTGAATAATAATCTGGATCTTTATCTAAAAGATAACAGTTTCTTGCTAATCTTTATGATTTTTTAGATGATTTCCAATATTTTTCAAGTTAAGTTATTATTTGGATCTTACAAACTTTTATTAATAGAGGTTAAACATTCCCTATGGCAATTGGAGAAGATTTTTACTTTCACATTCTGACATCTCTATCAAGGCTACTAATTCATGTGTTTATATAAGAATTTCTCCCATCTGGACTTTTTTCTTATGGCATCTCCAGTGGTTAGAATCCTCAATATGCCCAGCTACTACTTCTGATACAAAAGGAAGTTCTTCAGCTCCCCCTCTCTTGAGGCAAATATATATATTTAAATTCTTTAAAGAATTATATGTTGTCTTCAAATTTTTACATACATATGAATGTGTATATGTTCATTGAAAATTTTATTAGATTTAATACAAAATTAGCAGAAGAATTTTTTAAAGGACTTCTTAATTGCCAATGTCATTCTTTTTTTTTTTTTTTTTAAGAGTTCTATTATTTTTCAGAGGGGAGGGGAGGGGAGAGAGGGAGAGAGGGAGAGAAACCTCAATGTATGGTTGCCTTTCTCCTGCCTCTAGCTAAAGAGCTGGCTGGAGACTTGGCTTGCAACCTAATTATGTTGCCCCGGCTGGGAATTGAACTAGCAACCTCTGGGTTTGCAGGCCAGTGTCTTATCCATTGTGCCACCAGCCAGGGCTACCATTGTCATTCTTTTGTTTACACAATAACAAGTGAAACTCAAAACACAATAAAGTAAGCCTAATAAACTGCTGTAACAAGAAATCTATTAAAACCTACCATTGAAAGTAAATTAATTAAATGACTTAATCATCACATAATCCTTCCCATTTCTACCATCTATTAATAATGTATTATGAACTTGATTTGTTAGAAATTATAAATTTTGCTAATGTGAAGAAACTAGTTCAAATTGTCATTCTGCAAGGATAAGCATCTATATTAAACATAGATAGTAGCAATATAATGTAGACCTTATAAATAGATAAAAATGATAAATTCTTGGTTGAACTGTTGGTCAAATGTTTACTTAGAGATGGTGTATTTATATGTCGTTGTTTCTTCTTTATTTGGGAATAATTGTCTACAACATCATAAATTATGCTCAAAATATAATAAAATCTCAAATATTTAAAAGTATACTTAACTATATAATTCTTAACAATGTACTTTGACAGTATAATGACTTTTAATTATTTATACAAACCCCCCTGCATGTATAGAAATGTATACTCTCCAACACTTAAGAATAAAAATACTTACATATATATTTTAAAATAAATTTTAAAACATGTAAAAAAGAATAAAATAATATAAAATCACATAAATTCTTAAAAATGGGGTATTGGTAAACACATGATATAACACCACCAGTGAATATTAGAATATCTAACAATTTTAAAGAATAGAGATAGCATGGATGATTTCCATTTGAAATTATAAACTATATATGTGCTGGGAGTATTTATTAGTAAGATGAAGAAAAATGAATTTGAATCCTTTACCTGAAGCCATTCACAAAAATCAATTACAGTCATATGAAATCTTTAGATTGAAAGACAATAGTTTAAACTCTCTTAACAATATTTTTGTACTGGACAAGATACTAGGGTAATATACATATGTTATATATTTATATATAATGAGTCTAATCAAGTTATTTATTTTTATAATACATAAACATATGTATATACAGTATATACATGAAGCACATCATAGAGAATTTAATTATGAATATCTCAGACTCATCCATATATGCAAATGATACAACAGATACAAATGTAGCCATAATCTCTCTTACTAAATAAAACAGACATAAAATTGTTTGAATTAAATTTGTGCCATTCTTGTAAAACATTAAAATGTTTTACAATAATAGGAATTAATAAATAGGAAATTAATAAATAGGAAATTAAATGTGTCCTACTAGATACCTAACCTTATAAATATTTTCTAAGAAAGATAGGTAAAACAAAGGAGTAAGAAGAAAAGCCTGATTCATGCTCAACCATGAATATTAGAAAAATTGATATATGGTAAAGGTGGTGTTGCAGATTAATTGGAAATCTGTGCATGAATCAAATACATGAGAAATAGCATTGGGAAAATTGATTATCAAAATGAAGAAAATAAATTTGAATTTTTTAACTTAAGCCATTCATGAACATCAATTATAGGCATATAAAATCTTAGGTTGAAAGATAATAGGTTAAAATCATTTAAAATATTTTTGATACATTAAAATGAAGTAGTTTAAACCAGACTAACTTGCTCACAGAAGAATTGACATGTATGGTTAAAATACATATAATAGGAATGTATAAAACGTGAAGACATTGAAGAAAACAAAGGCATGCAAGATTTGAGGGCTACCATCACTGGAATGTAGGCAATACATTTTCACATCTATTTTTTTCTCTGAGAGCATTTTTTCCAAATCTCAGCAGTAAAGGAAAGGCAATTGAAGTGGAAAGCAGCAATATACTGGGCTGAGAAAATAAAGAAAAAAGTTTGGGGATTATACAATGGCTGGAATTAAGGGACAAAATTCTGGAGAAGAGCTAAATGCAGACAAGTTCCAACATGCTGCACACAGAATCTCTACAAGCTGTAAATTTAACATATATTGAGCGAGTATCTATAAAGCAGAGTAGTAAAACCCACTGGGAAGCTAAAACTATTGAGTACTAATTTCAGTATTTTGAGAGGAGGGGAATGTTGGACCTCTGACAAAAAGGCAGGGACTTGGTAGTGCTTTCAGCTTTTATTTGAGACTTAACAAAAGGCTGTCCTGAGAAGTAATGACCAGGCCCTAGAAGTAAGGACCACAGTCTAGAGTTAAGAACAAAACAAAGACTAACTCCAAACTGTAAACCTCTTTGGAGAAAGATAATTCATCTAATCTCTCTCTCTTTCTCCCTCCCTCCCTCTTCCATAATATCCAACATCAAAAGAAGAATTAAAACTTTTTTAAAAGACTGAATATTTAAAAAGTAAGAAATAAAATATACACAATAAATAGAGCATTTCTATAGGTGATTTAAATACAAATACAGATACAGGGGCATTTAATAAATATAATCAATTGGAATTATAATGGGAGATTTTAGCTTCCCTCTCATAACAAAAATAATATATAATGAACAAGTGGGTTATAAAACTTAGGGCCATAAATTCAGTATGCTAGATTTATGAAAAGAACAAATTAAAAAAGAAAAAAAAGCTATCTCAAGACATGTAGAAAAAATATTTGGCAATGTTCAACAAACTTCCATCATAAAAATTTTCTGCAAAGCAATAAAAAGAAACCTAGTGTGATTAAGGGCATCTAAATATAACCTGCAGCTAATATTATACTTAGAATTGAAAAAATGAGTGCTTTTCTATTAGAATATGGAAAAAGAAAAGGTTATCTCCTCTCCTGCTTTTTTCATTTATTTTTAAACACTACTGGGTAGAAAGTCCCAGTCAATACAACTGAGGCAATTAAAGTATGGTGTGCAGATTGGAAAGGAAAAATAATAACCTTAACAATATATAAAAAATAATTAATTTTATATAATACAAGGTATGTGTACCAAAAAAAAAAAAAAAACAACAAAAAACAAAAAACAGTTGGTTTCTTTTTATACTACAATAAAAATGAATATTAATGTTTAAAGAACCATTTAAAAAGTCCAGATATATAAAATATTTAGAATAAATTTAATGAAGAATGGGCAAGACCTTTATTAAAAAACTACAAAAAATAGTAAATTTAATTATGATATAAATAAATAGAAGAATAGACATGTTCATTATTTGGAAGATTCAGTGCAGTCAAGATATCACTTGCCTTAAATTAATCTACAAATACAATAGTCAACATTTTTGTAACAGACAAACTGAATCTAAAACTAGTATTGCAAACCAAAGAACCTTGGTGATTCAACAAATTCAATTAAAAAAACAACACTGGGGGAAGAAAAGAAATTTCAAGGAGTCACAATATTTCAAGGCTTACTATAAAGTTACAAAATTGAAAATAATTTGGCATTTTCACATAAGCAAATGAATAAATGTAATATATTATAATATAAGCCTACATATGGAAGTATGCCTATACATTAATTTTTGAAAAAACCTCCTGGTAATATCAGGAGATATTATTAGGTAATATCAGGGAGAGAGAGGAAGAGAAAGGGGGAGAGGGTGTGAGAGACAGACAGACAGACATTGATGTGAGAAACATTAATTGGTAGTCTCCCATACATGCCTGAATGTGGATCAAACTGATAACCTAGGTATGTGCCCTGACTGGGGATTGAACCAGCAACCTTTTGGTGTATGGGACTATGCTGCAATCAACTGAGCTACCTGGCCAGGGCTGGACATCTCTTTTAAAAAATCTCAAATATTTTAAAAATCCACACACAATATTGAATTTGAGGTAGATTATAAGCATAATATAAAAGCTAAAATAATAAATCTAGAAATAACATAGTAGAATGTCTTTGTAACACTGATGTAGATAAAGTTTTCTTAGGACAAAAAAAGTTCAGCAAAAATAAAATATAAATGGAACTTAATTAAAATCACATAATTGCATTCTTCATAATATTTCATTATGAAAATTTAAAGACAAATACTACAAATGCAAGTTATATATTTGGGAGAAATATACTGCACATATATCTGAGAAAAGTATTTGTTTTGAGAATTGGTAAAGAACTCTTAGAAGCCCATAATAGATAGATAACCAATAAAAATGCAAAAAACAATTGGAGAAACTTATAAAAAATAAGCTATAAGATTGTGTATGAAAAGATGATCAACATAATCATCTTCATAAATTCAACTTAATACTATTTAAAGCCCAAGAGAATAGCTAAAATTAAAAATGTGGTAATAACACGTATTAGTGAGGATGAGGAACACCTTGAAAGTTACAAATTTCCTGGTCAGAATATAAAATAGTATAACCACATTGGAAAATAATTTTGCAGTTTCTTAAAATGATAGTCATATATCCAATATATTACTCACTGATTCTATTACTAGTAAATACATTTAATAAATATATATGCAATAAATTATATAAGTACATGATTAAATTTTAGTAGTGAAATATATTTTAATATATAGTAATATATGCATATAATATATATCAATATTAATAAATACATGTTTATATGATTCTGATGCTTGAATTTTTATAGTCAAAAACTAGAAACAACTCATGTTCATTAAAAAGAGAATAAATTAAAAAGGTGTGGTATATTTATACATTAAAATACTACTCAGCAATTGAAAATGATTGTCATACAATAACATTAATGAATTCCTAAAATATTTTGCTGAGAAAAAGAAGCTAAACTAGAACCCTGGCTGGTGGAACACTGGATAAGGCACCGGCCTGCAAACCCAAAGGTCGCTGGTTCGATTCCCATCCAAGGCACAGAACCAGGTTGCAAGCCAGGTCTCCAGTCAGGTCTGTGGCTGGAGGCAGGTGAAAGGCAACCATACATTGATGTTTCTCTCCCTCACTGCCTCTCTCCCTTCCCTTCTCTCTAAAAATAATAAATCTTTAAAAATAAGGAAGAAGAAAGCAAGAAAGAAAGAAAGAAAGAGAAAGAGAAGCTAAAACAAAATAAAGGGTAAGCTGTATGAGTTTTTCATGTGAAATTCTAGAACAGGCAAGATATCTATAGTAACAGAAAGCTGATCAAAATCATTGTTGCCTGAGGTAGTAGTGAGGGTGGGTGTATAAGACTGGATAAAAAGAAATACAATACATTATTTTGTTAAATAAAAATATTTCATATTTTTATGGAGATGACAGTTACATGAGTGTACATATTCATTAGTATTCTGACCAGTTCTTTAAAACTAAGTGAAATTTTTATGAATAAAGTTGACTAAAATAAATTTAAGTTACTCATGAAGTTAATTTCTTATTCAGTCGTTGAACATTAAAAATGGAGGACAGCATAAAACCTCAAGTTGAAAAGTGTACCACATTTTGGAGGATCCAAGTTGGTGAGGACTACATAGAACCTACACTAACATCCTCCTAGGACCAATCTGGAATTACAACTAAAGTGCAGAGAAATCAAACAGAATAACCAGCTGAACACTAGCTGGAGAGAAGCATTACATGACAGCCAGAAGAAACCACCTCACCACAATGTGACCTGTAGGGAGTGAGGAGGAGGCTGGGCTCCCACAGGTGGCAGCTGAAGTGCTGGAGGAAAAGATCAGCAGCTAGTGGGTTCCCTCTGAGAAGTATGGTGGCTAAACCCCAAAGCTGGGTTGCCCAGCCTACAGCACCAGAGCCAAAAAGGAACCAAGATAACATCCAATTGTGAAAAGCAGCAGGGCTTCTGTCTGTCAGGGACAGACAGCGGGAGATACAGAAAACCTCTTCAAGGGCCAAAGAACAAAATTTCAGCTCTAGCCACTCACCCTGGGCACCAGCAAAGGGAGGGCAGAGTGGACTAGAGACGCTTGAGGATAGTCTGGGGTTGGTGACTCTGGGGAGAAAGCTGAAGGAACAGCGGCCAGGATATCTGTGCAGTCATTCCTCTTACTGCAGAAGCCATTACTCTCAGGCAGGCAATGCTCCCTGAATGGCATCTGTCTGAGGGGAAGCCCTATCCCCACCCACTAAAGTTACTTTGCTCTGCCCTGCAATGCTTTGCCTAGCTGCTGATTACAGCTTTGATTAGATAACAGCTGATCAGTTTAACAGCTGATTAGCTTAACAGCTAAGGCAGAATATGCAAAGCAGCCAAAATGAACAGACAATAAACATACCCAAAATAAAAGAAAAAGTGAATTTTCCAGAAGTACTAGATGGAATGAAGAGAAGCAATTCATCGGATAAAGAGTTTAGAGGAATGATTATAAGGATACTAAACAGCATGGAAACTGCTGTGGAAACCATAAAAAAGAACCAGTTAAAAGTAAAGAAGGACCCTGGCTGATGGCTTTGTGGATTGGCACCTGCCTGCAAACCCAAAGGTAGCTGGTTTGATTCCCAGTCAGGGCAACCAGGTTGCAAGCCAGGACTCCAGTCAGGTCCTCAGCTGGAGGCAGATGAAAGGCAACCATACATTGATGTTTCTCTCCCTTTCTTCCTCCCTCCTTGCCCTTCTCTCTAAAAATAATGAATAGCTCTGGCTGGTGGTACAATGGATAAGGTGCCGGCCTATGAACCCAAAGGTTGCTGGTTCAATTCCCAGCCAGGGCACATAACTAGGTTTCAAGCCAGGTCCCCAGCCAGGTCTGTAGCTGGAGGCAGGTGAAAGGCAACATACATTGATGTTTCTCTCCTCTGCCTCTCTCCCTTCCCATCTCCCTGAAGAATAATAAATAAAATCTTTAAAAAAATAAAAATAATAAATAGAAACATCTTTAAAAATAAATACTGCAATATCTGAAATAAATAATATAAGGGAAAGGTTTAACAGTAGCTTATATGAAGCAGAAGACAGAATCAGTATTTTGAAAGACAAGGCAGAAAAAAACTTCCAGGCAGAGCAGCAAAAGGAAATAAGAATTTTTAAAAATAAAGAGAGCTTAAGAAACATTTTGGACAACATGAAGTGTGTAATAACATCCACATCATTAGAATACTGGAAGGAGAAGAGAGTGAGCAAGGGATTGAGAATTTATATGAAGATATAATGACCGAAAATTTCCCTAATCTGGGAAAGGAAAAAGTCAGAGTCCAGGGTGCTCAGAGTCCCAAACAAGTTGGATCCAAAGAGGCTTACACTGAATACATCTTAATTTAAAAGACAAAGCTAAAGACAAGGAGAGTATCCTAAAAGTTACAGGAAAAAAGCAGAAAGTTACCAACATGGAAGCACCAATTAGACTGCCATCTGATTACTGAACAGAAACATTTCAGGACAGAAGGGAAGGACATGAAATATTCAAGGTGATGAAAAGCAAGGCCCTGCAGCCAAGGGTACTTTACCCAGCAAGGCTATCACTTAAAATTGAAGGAGAATTAAGGAGCTTCCCAAAAAAGAAAAAGCTAAAGGAGTTGGTTAACACAAAACCAGTACTACAATAAATATTAAAGGCCTTGCTTTAAGAAGGAGAAGAAAAAGAGAAAAAACAAAACAAAACAAAACAGAGGAAAACAGCTTAACAATAAAATGCTGCTACATACTTATCAATAATTACCTTAAATGGAGATGGCTTACATGCTCCAATCTAAATGGTACCTAAATGGATAAGAAAATAAGGCTCATATATATGTTTCCTCCAGAGACCCATCTCAAATCACAAGATACACACAGAATAAAAGTAAAGGGTTGGAAAAAGTATAGTAGTACTCATGTCCAACAAAATAGACTAAGAGACAAAGAAGGACATTATATAATGATAAAGGGAAAAATCCAACAAGAGGATAAAACCCTAGTTAACCTTTAAACATTCAATACAGGAGCATCTAAATATGGAAGGCAAATCTTGATGGACACAAAGAGAATGCTCAACAGATATACAGTCATAGTTGGGGATTTGAACTCTTCTTTGACTTTAATGGATAGATCTTCCAGGCAGAAAATCAAGGAGATAACAGCCTTAAATGACACTTAAATGATCAAATGAATTTGACATCTCCAGAGCATTTCACCCCAAAGTAGCAAAATAAACATACTTTTCAAATACATATAGAACATTTTCTAGGATAGACCATGTGTTAGGAGAGAAAACAAATTTCAATAAATTTAAGATTGAAATCATATCAAACATCTTCTCTGACCACAATGCTATGAAACTAGGAATTAATCACAAGAAGAACCCTGAAAAATATGCAAAGACATGGGATGCTAAGTAACATGTTATTAAGAAACGAATGGGTTAACAATGAGATCAAGAAAGAAATCAACTGAAGGGTATTATGCTTAGTGAAATAAGCCAGGTAATGAAAGAAAAATACCATATGATTTCAACTAATACAGGACACTAATGAACAAAACAAACAAATAAGCAAAATAGGACCAGAGGCATGGAAACGAGGAACAGATTGACAGTGATCAGAGTGGGAGGGGGAGAAAGATGAAAAGAAGAGGAAGAGTCTAGTCAAGGAACTAATATAAATGAACCATGGACATGAAAAATGGTGGGCATTGACTGTGGGAGAAGGGTAGGTGGGCGGGACAGGGGAGAGCAATAAGGAAAAAAAGGGGGACAAATGTAATAAAGCAGTAATAAATCAATAAAAATAAATAAGATCAGTCATGAATGGACAGCTGTTAAAAAAAAGAAAATATTTTTTTGGCTCTAAAATTTATACCTACAAAATGATATATTACTGCCCTGGCTGATGTGTCTCAGTGGTTTGAGTGCCAGGTCTTCAAACCAGAAATGTCACCTATTTGATTCTGAGTCTGGGTTGTGGGCCGGGTCTCCAGTTGGGGACATGCGATAGGCAAGCAGGTAATACATCTCTCGGAAATTGTTGTTTCTCTCCCTCTCTTTCTTCCTCCTTACCCCTGTCTCTAAAAATAGATAAAATATTTTTAAATAATGAAAAAGAAATACCTTGAAATACCTTGAAATACCTTGAAACAAATGAAAATGGGGACACAACAATACGAAATCTTGGGACATTGGGAAAGCAATCCTAAGATGCAAATTCATAGCGTTAAAGGTCTACCTCAAAAAACAAGAAAAAGCTTAAATAAATCATCTAAATTTATGCTTAAATAAACTTGAAAAAGAGCAATAAACAAAGCCCAAAGTAAGTAAAAGGAAGGAAATAATAAAGACCAGAGCATACATAAATGAAATAGCATAAAACTAAATGATATAAAACATCAATGAATCCAAGAGCTCATTTGATGAAATGATAAAAAGGATTGACAAACTTTTACCCAGACTATCAAGAGAAAAAGAGAAAGGACCAAATAAATAAAATCAGAAATGAAGGAGGAGAAAAAACAACTGACACCAAAGAAACCAAAGGATTGTAAGAAAATATTATGAACAATTATAGGCCAACAAACTAGACAACATGAATGAAATGGATAAGTTCCTAGAAATATACAATCTTTCAAAAATAAATCAGGAAGAATCAGATAATCCGAATAGACAGATTACATCTAATGAAATTGAACTAGTAATAAAAAAACTTCCAACAAACAAAAGCCCTGGACCAGATGGCTTTACAGGTTAATTTTACCAAACATTCCAAGAGGAACTAACACCTCTCTTCAAATTATTTTTAAAAGTCTCAAGAGGAGGGAGGCTGACAAACTTATTTTATGAGGCCAGCATTACCCAATTCTGAAATTAGATAAAGACACTACGAAGAAAGAAAATTGTAAGCCAATATTGCTGATGAATAGAGGTGCTTAAATCTCCAACAAAATATTAGCAAACCAAATACAGCAATGCATCAACATACACCATGATCAAGTGGGACTTATTCCAGGAATGGAAGGTTGGTACAATAGTCACAAATCAATAAATGTGATTCACCACATAAACAAAATGAAGGGTAAAACCACATGATTATCTCAGTAGATGCAGAGAAAGCTTTTGATAAAATCCAGCACAAATTTATGGTCAAACTCTCAGCAAAGTGGGATTAGCGGGAACATACTGAAACATAATAAAGACCATATATGACAAGCCCACTGCCAGAATTATACTTAATGGGTAAAAACTGCAAATGTTCCCCATTAGAGCAGGAATAAATCAGGGGTGTCTTCTTTCACCTTGCTTATTCAACATATCACTGGAAGTACTAGCCACAGCAATCAGACAAGAGACAAAAATAAAAGACATCCAAATTGAAAAAAAAGAAGTAAAACTGTTTTGTTTTGTTTTGTTTTGTTTTTTGCAGATGACATGGAGAACCCCAAAGATTCCACCAAGAAACTACTAGATTTGATAAATGAATTTAGCAAAATAGTAGGATACAAAATTAACATCCAAAAATAAGTTGCATATTTATATTCAGATAACAAACTAACAGAAAGGGAAATTAAGAAAACAATCCCATTCATAGTTGCTACAAAAAGAATAAAATACCTAACCACTGATACTCAGAAACTTATAAGACACTGAAGAAAGAAAAGGAAGAGTATACAAATAAGTGGAAGCACATACCGTGTTCATGGATAGGAAGAATTAACATCATTAAAATGTCTGTACTACCCAAAGCAATCTACAGATTCAATGTAATTCCTATCAAGATTCCAACTATGTATTTCACAGAACTGGAACAAATATTTCAAGAATGTATATGGAATCACAAAAGGCCCCACATAACAACAGTGATCCTGAGAAAGAAGAACAAAGTTGGAGGAATCACAGTGCCTAATATCAAGCTATACTATAAGGCCATAGTAATCAAAAAAGTCTGGTACTGGCATAAAAACAGACACATAAATTAATAAAACAGAAGAGAGAGGCCAAAAATAAACTAATAGCTTTATAGTCAATTAATATTCAACAGAGGAAGCAAGCATATACAATGGATTAAATATAGTTTATTCAGCCCTGGCTGGTAGCACAGTGGATAAGGTGCCGGCCTGCGAACCCAAAGGTCGCAGGTTCGATTCCCCAGCCAGGGTACATAACAAGGTTGCAAACCAGGTCTCCAGTCAGGTCTGTGGCTGGAGGCAGGTGAATCACAACCATACACTGATGTCTCTCTCCCTCTCTGCCTCTCTCCCTTCCCCTCTTTCTAAAAATAATGAAATAAAATCTTTAAAAAAAAAAAAGATAGTTTATTCAATAAATAGTGTGGGGAAAATTGGACACATACATGCAGAAAAATGAAACTAGACCACCTTCTTACACCACACACAAAATAAATTCAAAATAGATAAAAGATTTAAATGTTAGACCAGAACCCATAAAAATCCTAGAAGAAAACATAGGTAACAAAATCTAGGACATTTCTCAAAGAAACTTTTTATCTGATATATCTCCCAGACAAGGGAAACAAAAGAAAGAGAAACAAATAGGACTACATCAAATTGAAAAGCCTTTGTATAACAAAGGAAAATATCAGGAAAATAAACAGACAACCCACAGAATGGGAGAATATATTCTCCAATGCATTTAATAAGGGGTTAATATCCAAAATTCATAAAGTACTTAAACAACTAAACACCAAAAAATAAACAAAAACAACCCAATTGAAAAATGGGCAAAGGACCTGAATAAACACTGCTCCAAAGAGGACATACAAATGGCCAATACACATATGAAAAGATGCTCAATGTCACTGATCATCAGAGAGATGCAAATTAAAACTACAATGATATATCATCTCACAGCTGTCACAGTGGCCATCATCAACAAATCAACAAAGAACAACTGTTGGTGAGGATGTGGAGAAAAGGGAACCCTGGTGCATTATTGGTGAGAATGCAGACTGGTGCAGCCACGGTGGGAAGCAGTATGAAGATACCTCAAAAAATTAAAAATAGATCTGCCTTTTGACCCAGTGATCCTACTTCTGAGAATATATCTGAAGGAACCCAAAACACTACTTTGAAAGAACATAAGCACCCCTATGTTCACTGCAGCGTTGTATATAATCACCAAGATATGGAAACAGTCCAAGTGTTCATCAGTAGATGAGTGTATAAAACAACTATGGGACATTTACACATTGAAATTCTACACAGTCACAAAAAAGAAGAAAATACTCAGCAACAGAATAGATGGACCTAGAGAACATTATGCTAAATGAAAAAGCCAGTCAGAGAAAGGAAAATACCATATGATTTCACTCATATGTGGAATCTCATGAACAAACTGAAGAAGCAAAACAGAAATGACCCCATAGATGGAATCAGATAGCAGCTAGTGTGGGGCAGAGGGGGTATAAGGCGACTAAGTAGTAATGGACAAAATTACAATAAAGATTAAATCATTAGGTTGCAAGCCAGGTCTCCAGCCAGGTCTGTGGCTGGAGGCAGGTGAAAGGCAGCCACACATTGATGTTTCTCTCCCTCTCTGCCCCTCTCCCTTCCTCCCTCTCTAAAAATAATAAATAAAATCTTTAAAAAACAAAGATTAAATCAATTAAGTTAAATAAGTGTGCTATATTTTTAGTCTATTTATTTTTGACATCCCTTGTGACCTTTTCAAATTTCTGTGCATAATAGTTCTTTTAACTGCTATTTTATTAATTATATATTTATTGGAAGTCTATTAAATTTGTTTTTAGTTTTAAAATTGTATATATCCTTTTATTTTCTGTATTCATAAAACACTAGTTTAACCCTGTTGATAACTAAGGCAGTCACAATGTCTACTCTTTAAATATGCTATCATATCCTCATGGAAAGTAATAAATCAAGCACATTATTAAGTTTAATAAAAGATACTAAATTTCAGATAATATTGCATTAAGCCAATATTAAACAGTCTTTTCTAATTTTCAATTAGTTCATAAAATGTAAAGAGTTGTTCATCAGTCTTCTGTAGGAAAAAACATCATGGAAGTCAATGTTCTTGATCGTAGACAAAAAGGCAGAAAAATTCAGCATATGTCAAAATTTTATTGGTTTTATTTAAACAAATTTACACAAAGGAAATTAGTTCTTATAAGGAAAAGTCACCCTAGTTAGTCTCTTCCACAGTCAAAGATGTTAGGAGGACAAGTTAATAGGAGTAGGTCGATTTGGCATATTTCTCTAAATGTCTTTGCTCTGGCAGTTAACTTCAGAGATTATGCAAGGAGCAAGTTTCCTAACTCACAACAGCTGTTAAAAGAGTTCTTTATGGGATGTTAGTAAAACCATTTAATGTATATCTCTTTATTAGTAGCATACATTTTCTACTATTGTACGTGTTAGAAACATTATTGCTGCTGGTCATAAGGAGTATGTCAACAGTGTGCTAGAACCTCATAGAATGACAAGCACATGTGTGGTATTATAATGTGGAAAAGTATAAAAAGAGAGACGGAGACTGAAAAATTCCCAGATTTTTGAAGGCTATAAATCATACTTACCAAAATCAAAATGTCAACAAAATCAGAGTAAAGGAGATAGCTTTTTTTTTTTTTTAATATTTTATTTATTATTTTTAGAGAGAGGGAAGGGAAAGAAACAGAGAGGGAGAGAAACATCAGTGTATGGTTGCCTTTCACCTGCCTCCAGCCATGGATCTGACTGGAGACCTGGCTTGCAACCTGGTTCTGTGCCTTGGATGGGAATCGAACCATCGACCTTTGGGTTCACAGGCTGGCACTTTGTCCACTGTGCCAAGATAGTTTTTTGAACTTAACTTCAAAGCTTGACTATACTTTATGAAATGAGTAAAAACTAAATGTGATGAGTATTACTTAGTTTGGTATACATTTGTATGTGTGTATTAAGCATGTGCAAAAATGTTTCCATTTATAAATAAGCATGGCTTTGTTTTCTTTTTTCTTCTCTTGTTTCCTTATGTAATATAAAATATATTGATGTTTTATTATAGTATTTAGGTGTGATTAATTTTATATCATAGTATTTAATCTATGAAGTATCAAGGAGAAGAGTAAATATCACTTAGGACTTAACTTCTTCTGCAGAAGGGTAAGTTCATTTTCAGTTGTACATAAGACAGTTGGAAATGTTAGGCTCAACTATTACCTTGTTATTGTGTTTATTCAGATATTTGGGAGAAACATTAGGTGTCAAACTGATAAAGAGTGGATTTATGATGGTTTTAATTTTGTGTGTCAACTTAACTGAATGTAGAATACCCAGGATGTGGTTAACCTTATTTCTGAGGGTAACTCAGAGAGTATTTCCAGGGAAGATTAGCATTTGAATTGGTGGACCCAGAGAAGCAGATTGCCCTTCCAAGGTGTGTGAGCATCATCCAATCCACTGAGGGCCTGCATAAAACAAAAAGGCAGAGGAAGGTCACATTTGTCGTCTGCCTGACCTCTGAGCTGGATCATTTAGGCAATGAAGGTTCTCAGATTCAGACTGGAGTCAAGACCATCACCTCTCCAACTCTCAGGTCTTCAAACTACATTGCCAGAGTCTGGGTTTTCAGTTTGCACACAGCAGATTATCAGGCTTCTCAGCCTCAAAATCACAGAATGCAATATAACATAGCTTTTTATACAAATGTCTGTATGAGGGGGGACTGAAAACAACGGAATTTATTTATAAAAATTTTGCATTTATTCTTACATTTAAATTTCAGTCACCTTCAGAGTGATGCACTATACCTAAGGAGACATTTTTCCACTGCTCAAAACAGATTTTGAACTTGACGATTTTGATACCTGTTAGTACTTCTGCCGTTTGTGTGTGTGTGTGTGTGGGGGGGGGTGTTTCACCTCTTCTACATTGGCGAAATATTTTCCTTTAAGGGCTTTTTCATCTGGAGGAACAAAAAATAAAAGTTGTTTGGGGAGAGATTGGATGAAGAGGGGGGGTGGGATATGGGGGTCCTGCCTTTCCAGGACAAAAACTTCTGAATACTCAGGGCAGCATGGGCAGGTACACCCATAGGTCAAACGCTTTGAAAGAGTCTTCAATCTTCAAAAAAGTTTCACCGAAGTCTATTGTATCCTCTCACAATAACTGAGTACTGTTACTCAGTAACAGTACTGTTACTGTACTGTTACAACTGGTACTCTGATACAGATGGGTTCCTAGAACACTCACCTAGTGGGGAAGTATGCACTACCAAGGGCCTGTCCTCCAGAAGATAATTCCATGTTTTTCCCCCCTCACATGTATGTATGTATGTGTGTGTGTGTATGTATGTATATATGATTGCATGTATGTATATTCTGTTTTTCTGGATAATCCCAATACAGCTCTTAAAATCAATCCCTCTAGGAAAAGAGAAAGTAGGATTGAGGAAGGAAAGGAATCAGGATTGAGCAAAAGGAGAAGTTGGGCTGCAGTGTGGTCATAAAATGCCTTAGAATGCTATAAAACTAGGATTAATGTCAGAGTTGTTACAATTTGGAGTAGGAGGCTGGACCTTGATTGGACTGCACTGACAAACCTTGAAGGTAAGCTCCCAGGAAAGGAAGCCCAACCCTTCCAAAGATGGCTATCTTTTCAGCCAAGGGCAAGTCCCTAGGAGGTCGGATGTCAGTCCATAAACTTCCTATAGCACTGTGGTCGGTACCTAAATCTGAAGCTTAAACTACTACCTGGTTACTTCATGTTTCTCAGGCCAATGGACCAGAAGACAAGGAAATAAATTATTCTACTGGCAAAGGAAACCAACTGGGGTTATCATGGGCAGCTTGAGTTGCTGGTACACAGTGCACACATGTGAAACATTTCTTCCATGTTTCTTTTTTCCCCTCCATTGTTCTACCCTATCCTCCCTCCCCTCTCCCCAAGTCAATCCCCACCTCCTTGTTCATGTCCATGGGTCTTTCACATTAGCTCCTCATGTAAACCCCACCCCTTCTTTCCCCCCTTCTCCCCCCCCCCCCGCCTTCCCTCTGGTCACAGTCATTCTGCTCTTTTTATTTCCTCCCCCCATGTCTCTAGTTTCTTTCTGCTTGTCTGTTTGTTTATTCATTAATCTCATGTATTAGGTGAGATCATATGGTATTTGCCTCTCGCTGCCTGGCCTACTTCACTAAGCATAATACTCTCCAGTTCCAATTATGCTGTTGCAAAAGGTAAGAGTTCTTTCTTTCTTTCTGCGATGTAGCATTCCGTTGTGTAAATGAACCACCGTTTTTTGATCCTTTCATCCACTGATGGGCACTTAGGCTGTTTTCAATGCTTTGCTATTATGAATAATGCTGCTTTGAACATAGGGTTGCATATGTCCTTCTGAATTTTGTTGTTTCCATGCATAGAGGCAATGGTGAACAGGCAATTACAAAAAATGCAAAGAGTGACAACGGTAAGACAAGTGAGGGCTGAGATCTCACAGGTGTGAAGGTTTACATCACATAACCTGCAAAGCAATTTTTCTCACTGCAGCTCTTTTGAGTGATGAGAAAGTAGAAGAGATAGTAGAGGAGGAAAATGACTGCTATCTAGAACAACTGTAGTGGTGGGTTGTCCAGCATGCCTTCTCTGCCTCTATCACTCTTGTGTGCTAAGTCTTTTGTAGAGATCACACCCCATACAGTCATTGGCACAGGAGTATTTATATACACAATGTGAACAGGTCAGCGTGGTGCAAGCTAAGTGTTCAGGCACATCTGACACCTACGGTCCCATGTTCCCATCCCACCTCTGATTTCAGGCATCTTCAGATAGACTGTTCCCGGAGGGGCTTGAATTCACTTTGGCTTGACAGCATCTCATCCCTTCAGTGTGCATTTCTTCTCTGCCTCCAGACCTCAGCCTCTATAGACATTACAGGTAGTTGTAGAACTTGTACATACAACCTACACAGATAATTAGCCCTCCAACTGCCAAGACTGTACAATGGGAAATAATAGGTAACACATAAATGTTCCCACCTCCTGTTATTTAGTCAGAGAATTATTAGAGGCATTCTTTATATATTCAAGAGGCTCTAGAGGAATTGAACCTGGTTACCCATGGACCCATTTGAGTAAAGCCCTTCGACATAAAGGCTTATATTATGAATTTTATTGGTGAACATGTCTGTGAGTTTGTTAACCCTCATGACAATATGAAAGCTGTGGTTTCATGAATTCCAAGACTAAATCTAATTGTACTGCCTTGATACATTAGAGAATTCTGAGATTTCTGCTACTTCTGTATTTCTAATGTGAGAATTTCATTTGCTCAATTATTTCATTGGTATTTTTTTCAATATTCTGCCCATTGGTCTTAAGTCAGCTATTGCAGAGAGACAGCACTTTGAAGACTGACTTCTTTTGAATGTCATATACTACTAGTCTTCACTCCATGTTCTGAACTCTCACCACTTTTGTACTCCCTATACCACTGCATTGCAGAGAACACTCATGAAGTTCAAAAAAACCTCTACTACATGGATGAAGAAAAGCAGAATCCACCAGGACATGAAAATCAAGCAGATATACAAACTACCCTTATTTTCCTATTGTTTCTCTTTCCCCAATTTCAGTGGATGAGACTTCATCCAGTGAACAGCACACATACAAAACAGAGAGCAGCCTAAAAGTAAATTAAGAAAAATCTCTGGAAATTTTAAATCTATTTGAAAAAATAAGAAAGTTATAGCATTTAGGACCATTTCATTGAATTAGAAATAAAACCTGGATTTATTTATTGATACCTTTCAGATCTGTAGACATTGTTAGTATATTATTTAATGAAAATATGTAGAAAATATTGCTGATAAAACTTGAAAAACAGCTTTAAGTAAATAATTTAGTTATTCTCCGGTAAATGTTTTATTACTGTGATTATTTTAAACTCCAAAAGTAGTGTTTAATTTTATCACAGTATATAACTTTAGGGCACTTGAATAATGCAGATAATCTCATTTGAAGTAGTTTTTTCAGGTTAAATGCTGATTCTTTCAGAACACCTTCTACTTCTGTTAGGCAGCATTTGGGAATGAGTGGCCAGTGGGAAAATAAAGGTAGGGCCCTCACCATTAAAATTTAACAAAGAACTTAATACAGGAGCCTAGAAGCAAAAGAAGAAGTCTCACCAATTGATTCTGGTTTGAAACTAAAACAAAGAGCCTTTACTAACTGAGACAGAAAGGCTTTGTAGCTGTACATTATTCCTAAGGGGAAGGAGGGGACCCTAGAAGCCAATTGAGGTATATAACTCTTGAGCCTCAATAGTCCACATCCTAGATTAGCTAAGTATCTAGCACTTGTAGCCTCAGCTCCAGTATATAGAAAAAACTCACCAACAATTTTATTTCTTCTATATGTGGGGCACTCGGATTAGCCCCACTTTTAGCTTTTGCTCAACTGCATAAATAAACTATCTCATTTCCATTATATGTATTGGTCTGTCACTGGAATTCATCTCTTGTAGTGAGACAAGAAGCAAGTTGAGCCCTGGCTGGTGGCACAATGAATAGGTGCCAGCCTGCAAACCCAAAGGTCACTGGTTCGATTCCCAGCCAGGGCACAGAACCAGGTTGCAAGCCAGGACTCCATCCAGGTCCATAGCTGGAAGCAGGTGAGAGGCAACCATACATTGATGTCTCTCTTCCCCTCTGCCTCTCTCCCTACCCCTCTCTCTGAAAATAATAAATGATTTTGTTTTTTTTTTAAGAAGCAAGTTGAGGAAGGAAGGCCTCCTGACTTGGGTCTTCCTCTCCCCATCCATAACACTTCCTCCTTTTTTAGAAAATATAGACACAGTAAGAAGACTGCAAGATAAGAAAAGAAGCCTCAAAGGAAAAAAACCCAGCCAATACCTTGATCTTGAATTTCTAGAACTATTAAACAATTTCTATTGTTTATGGTATTTTGTAATGACAGCTCTAGCAAACTAGTACATATGGCTTAAGGTGTTTATTGATATATATCAAGTGTCTGCAAATTAAACCAACACTATCGAAGTGCAAGATTTATAAGTCTGATGGTGCTTAGGTTTGGAGTTAAAGTTGACTAAGTAATGCTCTTATACATTATTGGTGAAAGTATAAACTTGAGAAATACCTGTAAAATTTAAAGATATTAAGTATGAGGATAATAATTTTTTTGTAATCAGAAATTTCATGCCCAGGCATCTATTATAAAGATGTACTTGCAATTGACCGCAATCAATCATACTCAAGGATATTTTATTACAGCAGCACTGTGTATATATAATTGCAAGATGTAAACAGAAGAGTTCCTCAGAGTACTATCATCAATTATTTTGAATAAAGTAAATATATTTGCATTAATTTAGACAAATCTCAAACTTAATTATCAGAAAAAAATACAGTAAAATCAGATATACCAAGTGATGCCACTTCTATATATTTTATACACACAAAAATAATAGTTTGTATTGTTTATAGATAAATATATTTATTGTAACATAGCATTTTGTGTAAAAATGCATAAAAGTGCTACAGAAAACTTCAGATTAATGGTTGCAATTGAGGTAGAATGGGATAAAATGTATGGGGTGATAATGTAATGATGTATTTAAGATATCATTTTTAAAGAAAAGACAAAAGAGAACCTCTGGTTTAAGGATGGTGAAAATATTTATATTTCATAACTGCCTTTTATATCAATTTCTAGAACTTTTTCTGTGATTTTGAGATAACTTATGTGAAACAATAACTAAAAAGGAAGATCCAGTTATTTTGCCCTGCTGAGGCACAATAACACTTGATGTTGGGATACTGACTGGTAGAAATTATTGATTTCCTTCTCAACTCCCCATGGGCACTTCCAAATTATTACCCCCAAACTATTACCTCATCATCTTATAATGAACAACAACACATGTTTGAACTTTAAGACATTTGACTACATACTTTCCCTCCTGTTTGCTCTGAAAGACAAATTTCTCACTTGAAAATTACACATGAGATGAGATGGTAGCTTTGAACTCATAACTCTGACTATAGCTTGAAGAATACCAATGTTATGGGATAGGTAGGCCAAGATGAAAACCACTTGATGGAAAACAGTCAAAATTCCTGGGTTCTGGAGTAAGACTACAATAATCCTATTATAGCACATCTGGATACAATGACAGGACAATTTGGTTTGCTTCAGATTGGCGAACTGAAGATTGTATTTGCTGTTGCATTGTTTTTGTGTGTTTTTATCTTTAAACAGCATTATGAAGGCATAAATGACATACAAAACATTGTAGATATTTAAAATGTATAGTTGATGAGTTTGGACATACACAAGCACTTAGGCTCACCACCACCACCAAAGTTCCCTTGTGTCTGTTTTTATTTTCTGCTTGATTTTGTTTTTGTGGTTTTGTGGTAAGAATACATAACATAAGATCTGCTCTTTTAACAAATTTGAGGGTTATAATACTGTATTGTTAAAATAAGCACACTATGTTGTATATCACATGACCTAGAAATTCTAATTCTGGGATATAAAGGAAATGAAATCAGAATATCAAAGAGGTATCAGATATCTGCACTGTCATGTTTTTTACTGCATTATTTATAATACATGGAAACAACCCAAGTGTCCACTGACATATGAGTAGGTAAATAAAATATGATACATACATCCAATAAAGTATTATTGTCTCAAAAAATGAATACTGTCATTTTTGACAAAATAGATGAAGCTGGAGGACATTATGCTAAATAAAATAAACCAGTCACAGAATGACAAATAATGAACATATGATTCTACATATGTAAGTTATCTAAAATAGTAACTCAGGCCCTGGTTGGTGGCTCATTAGAGTTGGTGGCTCATTGGTGGCGCCTGCCAACCTGAGAACCCAAAGGTCTCTGGTTCAATTCCCAGCCAGGGCACATAACCAGGTTGCAAGCCAGGTTTCCAGCCAGGTCTGTAGCTGGAGGTAGGTGAAAAGCAACCATACATTGACGTTTCTCTCCCTCTCTTCCTCACTCTCTTCCCCTCTCTCTAAAAATAATAAAAAATCATTAAAAATAAAATAAAATAGTAACTCACAGACACAGAAACTACAATACTGGTTGCCAGGGGTTAGAGGTGGGAGAAATGGAGTTGTTGTTCATTGGATATAATGTTTCAGTTATGCTAGATGAATAAATTCTGGATACTTACTCTTGCATTTAGAATAGTGGAATTAGCCCTGTCTGGTGGCATAGTGAATTAGTAGATAAGGTGCCAGCCTGCAAACCCAAAGGTGGCTGGTTCAATTCCCAGCCAGGGCACATAACCAGGTTGCAAGCCAGATCTGTTGCTGGGGGCAGGTGAAAGGCAACCATACATTGATGTCTCTTTCCCCCTCTGCCTTTCTCCCTACCCCTCTCCCTGGGAGGAAAAAGAAGAATAGTGGAATTATCTTAACAACAGTGCTAAAAGACAAGGAACATAAGGAGGACAATATAGTAGGTAAAAATGAGAATATCTTTCAAGTCTATGGCTTAGGTGTGGCTCTTCAATTCTAATTTATAGATAACCTAATTAAATCTAAGCCTATTAGATTGCCTCCTACATTTAATTAAACATTAAATGGAGGTAGACAGAGGCTCAAAATATTTGGGTCCTGTCTTTACTAATGCTTTCTAGAGTCACCAATTCAAGAATTTTCTTGTTTGTCACCACTCTTAAAATATGTTATGGGGGCAAGGTGTTTTCCTGTGTTTAGGCTATTAGGCTACTATATCTCCTGAATTTAAAAGAATACCTGGGCATAGTGCAGTTTTAAGAATTTTATATTGAATGAATGAATGAATGAACACATTGGGTAAATTTAGCTCTGATAATGAAGGTAGTTTGTAAGAAGTTAAGAGTTTTACAGTCTCATTTCTAATGCTCCCATGATTCAAAACAAATTATTCCCAAGCCATTTCTGTTTCAAAAGTATATTTCAGACAATAATTAAATGCCTAAAACATTTAGCAATGGGATATAAGACTCTCTACTGCAAGTATTTTTCCACACAATGGTACCTCTTCATAGGTTCAACCCAATTTTATGGTCTTATGAATTTAATATCTATCAAAATAAGTATTCAGTAACCTAAGACAGAAAAGCAAAACCCAACACTTAAATTATACTTGCATAGACAATAATACTCACAAGAATAACATATTTACTCAAAATTACCTCATAGAAAATATTTTTTTGTTTAAAGCAAAGAAGAATTTGTTACATGGTTAAATCAATTTTAAAAAGTGTTTTTAAAGCTATATATTAGATAACTGTAATGCAGCTAATGAAATTCTATAACATGAGCATTCTCTGCCTTGTAGCAATATATTATTTAAGGTCTTTGGAAACTAAGCATTTTAATGCACATAGTGCTGTAGATCATTATAGGTTTTTGACATCTTAAAAACAAGTTGTGTTTACATCAGGCAGATATGGAGATAAACAAATACCTAAAGTCTCCTCTGAAATATAAGATTTCATATTATAGGTGTTTATTATGAACAGTAAGCTTTTTACAAATATCAGACTCAGGCTGAAATGGTATTGAATGACTTTTGCTTAAGTTTACAGGGCTGTTAAATTTGTTGACAGCTTATTTTTCACAGAAAGTACAATGGCATTCAAGGAGATGACAGGATGCATTGTCCTTTTTTTTATACCCATAAATTCTGTTGCTAATCATGCATGTGTAAGACCAAGGAACACTTAAAAAATGTCACACCTTACGCCTAACTCCAGCTCCTTAATACTTGCACTGAATTTCCAGCTGTGACATCATTACTCCATCATTACTCCATCTGGGGTTGCCCTTAGCCTCCATCCTCAGTAAAAGAACAGGCTATTGTGTTTCCCACCCTCTCAGTCCTATTCATTTCATTAGTTACTTATTGATGACTTACCATGTCCAAGATAAAAATGCCAGGAACTAAACATTAAAAAATTAAATCAACTCCTGACCCTTATTCTTTAATTTATGCCTAATTATTTGAACATTCACATATATTCACAGATACTTTCTTTGTAAAAAGATGAGTGGAGAGATTGAGGTACTCATAAAGAATTATAACAGTATGAAAATGTTGCTCTGTGGAAGAGTGACACTGATTTTTAAGGCAAAATATTGATAACTAGGTTATCAATTATTGTTTTATACCCTTTTAGCTCATATAATAATAGAGAGAAATATTTAATATTTTTACACAATGAGTGAATAATCTATGGAATTCCACATGGACATTAAGAAATTTCATGAAAAGATAATATAATATTTTTAATACAGGAAAAAAAGAAAAACTTTCATGTCTCTCATATAAAAAAGTCCAACCATTATTAATCTAACAAGATTGGTTTGTGCAATATTGGTATAGCCCTGCAATCAGGAAGAGAGGACTGGAACGCATATGTGTGAACAATGACGACTTCAGTATACTAGTCAGTGGAGATGGTAGGTGCCAGTGAGTGAGCATGTGTACAATGTGGCCATTGCTTTCAAAATGACTGAGCAAGTACAGCATCAAATCTGTATCAAATTTTGCAGTAAGTTTGAATATTCTTCCATCAAAACTATTTGGATGATTCAGAAGGCCACAGCAATAGGCAACGGGTGATTGGCAAAACAACATGCTCACTTGTACATCATGTCTCATGCAGAGATTCTTGGTGAAACATCAGGTTATCCAGTGATTCAGCTGCCTTACAGCTCAGAGTTGGCACCCTGTGACTTCTGGCTTTTCCCAAAATTAAAATCACCTTTGAGAGGAAAGAGATTTCAGACCATTGATGAGATTCAGAAAAATACAACAGTACAGCTGATGGCAACTGGGAGAACTGTGTGAGGTCCCAAGATGCCTCCTTTGAAGGGGACTGAAATGTCATTCTTCTGTGTATAATGCTTCTTGTGTCTTGTATCCTCTTAACAAAAGTCTCTATTTTTCATATTACATGGGTGGATACCTTCTGGACAGACCTTGTATAACACTATGTAGGGCACTTGCTATGGGTTTGGAGTAAATGATTACTTTATATAAAGGTGTTAATTTAACTTAATATTGATAAACTATCACTTCAGGAATAAGGAATAAGAAACCATCTATTAGACATAATGAGCTAGAGAGACATGGTTCAATATTAGAATATCATGTTATTACAAAGGAAAATCAAATCAACTGAAGGGGGATAAAATTTTTATCTTGTACAGCAATATGATTTTATTTAGGAGTGCAAAATATTCCTTTAAGTATTAGGTACCTAAAGTTTATAAATGGGCTCAGGAAAAAGGCTATTTTCTGAAAAAATCTTCACAGTCCTCCTGAGCTACAAAATAACATACACATAACTGGAATGTTGCTGCTGATTATTACATTATAGCAGTATGGCTATAATCTATAAAGAGTGTCACTGCTAGCATATAAATACTGCAATAATATTGCAGATAATCTTTTAGATATACAGAGACTTTTTAAAGATTCTCCCTTTAGAAGAGTGTTCATGAGATTCAATGCATGACAATTGTAGATAAAAATGAAATATCTATAAAAGTTTGTGAATCAGTCTTTAGTGAGGTTCCCCATAGATACTTTTGAGTACTATTGTAGAGTGAGGAGCATTGGAACTTGGACATAATTATCTCATTTACTTCTTACCATAATCCTTTGACAGTGGAATAATAATTCTTTGTGTCACTTGAAAAACTGAGGCAAAGGAAATTCAAGTAATATATTCAAGATTCCAGAACTAGCAAGCAGCAATATCCAAAGTTAATGACAAAGTCTTGCAGGTTCTGCAGTGTATAGAAAAATAAAATAATACAAATTAAATATATATATATGCACACACATATATTTGATTTAAAAAGTCATAGGGAAATATGAAGACATTTAAAATTTTTAGATCTGTGGAATTAGATAGGAGTTTGTTCAAATTATAACTTTATATTTTACTACATACATAATTTTGACCATATTATTTAACCTTTTTGAACAGACTACTTATTTGAAAAGAATATGTGTGTGTGTGTGTGTGTGTGTGTGTATTTCAACTTACCCACAACAGTTGAAATAAATGCAACTATATACTAAATACCTCTTAAAAGCCAGTGACCAATAACACTTACTATTGACCCTTGACAACTTGGATTTAAACTGTGTGGGTCCACGTACAGATAATTTTTCCCCCAGAAATACAGTCAATCGCTCATGTCCTTGGGTTCTCTTTTGCAAGGTAGATACAATCAAGCAGTCATCAAAACCAGTATTTTTTCATTCTCAACTGCAGATTCCCAAGTACAGATGGGAAATAACCTTTCTATCCATTATTGGTTGAATCCACATATGGTGAACTTTTGACTGTAGAGTCAAAGTTATAGTGGAGCTTCCGGCCAAGAGGAAGGTGTAGGTGGACACACTTTGCATCCTTGCACAACCATTAAGGATTACAACTATCTCAAAACAAATAAAACAACCAGAACTGCCAGAAAACTGAGCTGTATGAAAGCCCAACAAGCAAAGGTTTAAAGAGGAAGTGTTCATCCAGACAGGTAAGATGGGTGGAGCCGGGCAGCTGGGATGGACAGGAGACAGTTTGGCAGTGGATGTGACAAGGCAGTGGCTGTGATGAGCAGAGTGAGTGGTCCCACATCATCAAAGCTAGGAGGAACATTTGGAGAGCAACTTCAGCCCCAGTCTAGACTGTGTAGCTCACAGTTTTAGTTCTAATGCCAGGCACATAAAACCTCATTGCTCTGGTAGTGAAAATGAGTGGATTTTCAAGTGGTGGAAGAAACTGCCTGCCTCTCAGGAGAGTACCTTTAGAAGGCCCCCACAGTCCTAGAATTATGCAAACCTACCCGCTCTGGGAACCATCACCACGGTAACAGCTAGAAGGATGCTAGTTGCATATGGGAAGCCAGTGAAGTGACTGGAAACAGGGAGAGTGTTAAGTGTTAAGTGGCACTGTTCTCTCTCTAACCCCTCCCCCACAAAAAGCCCCACTAAGCAGTGAAACTAGTCACCCAGCACTGACAAATGCCCGAGGCTCTTCCCCTTACAACATAACAGGTGTAGTAACTATCTAATACACAGAGGAAACACAGGAAAGCTGTCAAGTTGAGACAGGGAAGTATGACCCAAATGAAAGAATAGATCAAAACTCTAGAAAAAGAACTAAGTGAAAAGGAGATAGCAAAACCTATCAAAATACTGGTAATAAGGACATTCAGAGAAATGATCAATGATGGCCACAAAATAAAGGAAGGAGTGATGTTTATACAAAGTGAAATAAAGATAAATATACAGGGGATCAACAGTGATGGAAAGGAAACCAGGATTTAAATCAATAGTTTGGGACATAAACAAGAAATAAGCATTCAACCAAAACAAAACGAAGAAACAAGAATAAAATGAGGAGTTTAAGAAGACTGTGGGACATCTCCAATAGTGCCAACTTCCAAATAATAGGGCTACCAGAAAGTGAAGAGGAAGAGCAAGAAATTGAAAACTTATTTGAAAAATAATAGAGAAAAACTACCCTAATTCGGTGACAGATATAGATATACAAATTCAGGAAGCACAGAGTTCCAAACAAGTATGACCCAAAGAGGACCTCACCAAGACATAACATAAATAAAATGCCAAAGGTTAAAGAGAAGGAGAGAATCTTAAAAGCAGTGAGATAAGATAGTTAACCTACAAAGGACTTACCATAAAGCTTCAGCTGATTTCTCAAAAGAAACTTTGAGAAATCAAAATTGGCAAGAAGTATTGCAAGTGATGAAAATCAAGGACCTACAACCAAGGTTACTCTATCCAGCAAAGCTATCATTCAGAATGGAAGGACAGATAAAGTGCTTCCCAGACAAGAAAAAGCTAAAGGAGTTCATCATCACCAAGTCATTATTACATGAAATGTTAAAGTGACTTATTTAAGAAAAAGAAGATCAAAACTACAAACATCAAAATGACAACAAACTCAAAACTATCAACAATGGAATCTAAAAAATGAAAACAAAAACAAACTAAGCAAACAACCTGAACAAGAACAGAATCATAAGTATGGGGATCATTGGGCAGGGGGAAGGGAGAGAAAGGAAAAAGTGGTGTAGGGATCAAGAAGCATAATTGCTTGGAACAAAATAGACAGAGGGATGTTAAGAATAATATAGGAAAGGCTGAAGCCAAAGAACTTATCTGTACGACACAGGGACATGAACTAAGTGGGGGTGGGGGGTGGTTGGAAGGAGGAGGGTGCCCAGAGGAACAGAGCAAAAAGGAAAAAGATGGGGCAACTGTAATAGCATAATCAATAAAATATACCTATAAAATAAGAAAAAAAGAAGCCTAGCAGATTTTCCACTTTGATGAAGAGGTCGGGGTTGGCAGCCATAACCCCCAAGTTGTTAAAAGTTAACTAGTGTTTTTTTCTTTTTCTTTCCTTGTTTTCTGGGAACATTATAGTCTAATTAAGAAGATGGAATTTATACTCATGTCGTTAATGTTCAGAAGAGAATGTGTATAACACTGTAAGAAAAGCTTTAAAATGTGAAATCTGGCTTTTCTTAAGCAGTATATGGTTTCTACAACTATTGAGCATTTATTTTTTGTTGTTGGATGTTTATTTCTTAATCTGTGTGTTTTAACATTCACAGTTATTTTGCCTGCCTCACATGCAATAAATAATTTCCAGGTCTTCACTCTAGAGAAGTTAGGTCTAGCCAGCAATTTTCAATCTTTTGCAACTCATGGAACACATAAACTAATGGCTAAAATTCTACAGCAAACCAAAACATATTTTTTGCCCTGACAAAAAATAGATATAATTTGAATTTATTCCCACCAGACAGCTATTGTTCTGTTGGCTGTTTTCACTTTATTATTTGACAAGTGAGTGGAAAATTGGGTAGCATCCATGACTGAATAGTACTGCATGTCTTAAAATTTCTTGTAGCACACTGGTTGAAATTGTTGCTCTAGCCCAAGGTTTTGGAGTTCCCAACCACTGAGGTATATAATTTTATGTTTTTCCTCTTTGCCTTAATTTCCTCAGATGTAAAACTGAATTAAGTTTTCTGCCAAGCCACACTCATACAAACTTATTTATTTTGCTATTACAGATGTCCCAATTTTCCCCCCTTTGCCTCCCACCACCCAGTACCCCATTTCCTCTGGCAATGCCCCCTTTAGTTCATGTTCATGTGTCATGCATGTAAGTTCTTTTACATGCATGTAAAATAAGTTGATGAAATTATATTCATAACTGAGATTTGGTGTTGAACTTTCAACACCATTCATCTTTCTTTAATTATTAGTTGCCAAGGCAGTTGAGTCTAACTAAAATATATCGTCTTGCAATGTGCTCATGAAATTCAAAAAAATATGTCCATTCACAAACTACTTTGCCCTATATTTGTGTAAGATGCCAAAATTTGAAATAGTCAAGTAACTTTACATTTAAATGAGGAAGGACTTCACCTCAGAAAGGCAAACCTGGCCTTTTAAAAGAGATTGAAGCAATATTTAAAGTGAAGTGTTTAAGAAGATAAAGAAACAGAGAGACAGACAGGAACACAGGTACAAAGGGAAAAATAGATAACAAATAAGTACCTATTAATAATAACCTTAAAGGTAAATGGATTAAATGCACCCATCAAAAGACATAGGGTAGCTGAATGGATAAGAACCGACTTTAACTTATGAATGCTTTAAAGTGATCTTGTTATAAATAGATTTTACTAAAGAATGGATAATTTTATATGTTACTTGTATCTGCATTACTGCAGATTAAGTTTTCTTAGATCAGAATTATTTCATAATATGGAAAAATCAGGTTACTTGTAATAACTCAGAAAAATTTAATGCAGTTAAGGAAGAAGAAAAAGTAAGAAAATGTGGATGTATATTACATAGAATACAGGCTATCTTTCTTATTCACTGTTACAAAATATGTGCTTATTTGAGGGTGTGTAATATATTATTTTGTTAGCAATTTATGTTTTAAATAGCAACCAATTGGTCATTGGTGTGTTGTAAAATCAGTCAATCTTTAGGCTAGAAAAGATGCTGAGGATGAAGACCAATTTGAATGGAATTTGCAAACTACTAAACTATATGTTTTGTGTACACAGACAATATATATTATCATATTTGCATATAAATTATATGAGAGTCCTATCAAATAGATCATGGAAATAAACATTTCTAATTATGAAGGCCGCCAAACTGGGGATGCTTGGGAAAAAGTAATTAATGCTGTAGTAAACTTTATTATTGAAATGTGAACATACCTAATATCTACCTCAACAGACTCTTAAATAGTTCAGGGGTTAGTTTAGGACCACATAGGAAGTCAAGCACAAGTTCAAAATATTGACAAAGTTATTTAAATCCTAGGGATTTTAATTTTTTACCTCAATTTAGTAGACATAATCATTTCTACTCTGGCTGAGTACTGCAAATGTCATTATTTCTGAAGGCTTCAACTTGTAAAACACATGTAGAGGAAAAACAGAGGGTATTGAAAGAAGTAAGACCTGTGCACAGCCTAAGTAAGTAAATAAATAAATAAATCTACTATTTAAGATGGAAACTGCAAAAAGAATAAGTTGTAGTTCCAGTAGCTCAAAATAAAGTTGAGTTGCATTATTGGAGTGGGGAGGATCTGACTCAAAACCCAATTCACTTTTTACTGTGGGTTTGACACTGTCTCAGGACAACTTTCACAAAAGTGAGTTCTGCAATACATGATTTCTGTAATATATTTTACAAAAATAGTGTTCCAGAGTAAAATAAAAAAGAAGAAAAAAACTGCTTAACTTGCTACAACATATCTAAAATACTATCATTTAACATGTAATAATTATATAAGCTATTGGCATATTTTAAATATTTTGTATTAACTCTTCAAAATCTAGTATGTACTTTAAATATGTGTAAAAATCTGTATGTGTGTAAGTGTATTTTTGCATGTGCTTGGTAATATTGCAATTCATATTCCTTGAAAGAGTAATTCTTTAAACAAATGAATTAATGTAGACATTTTGAAATAATGAAAAGAAAACTTTGTATTAATATGATTTGAGAAGCTGACAGAAGGCAATGAAGTGGTGAATTGTCTGGATGTGAAAGGGAAAAAAAAGTACACATTGGTGGTTACAGAATAGACAGGGGATGTTAAGAAGAATAAAGAAAATGGAGAAGCCGAAGAACTTATATGCATGACACATGAACATGAACTAAAGGGGGCATTGCCAGAGGAAATGGGGTACTGGGTGGAGGGAGGCAAAGGGGGGGAAATTGGGACATCTGTAATAGCAAGATAAATAAAATATATTTAAGAGAAAAATAATAAAAAATAAAGGGAAGTGTACTGATATTCACAAGTTACTTTGTGATACATAAAAAGTGAACTGGATTAATGAAAGAAGCATGGGATAAATAGAGGGATGCACATGAGAAAGCCAATTATTTTAAATATGAAGGGTGGGGTCTCCAGAGTGGACAAAAGAGTATTCTAATTTAAAAAAAAAAACTGCGCATGTGAGAAATTTCATAGTTAAGTTTTGGAGAAAAAAGGTGGGGAATTCAGGTAGAAGGAAAATTAGCCATTAAAATGAGTCCCTATTCCACACCCTTTGATTTCCAGTGTTTATTTATCTCAACAGCTGATATCATCCAGAGGACTATTAGCTTCCACTTGACTCCTCATCCAACTCACACTCATTCACACCCATCATGCCCTCCCTGCTCACTTTGTCTGAGGCTTTACGGTTTTTTCATTTTCTTTTCTTTCTCTTTCTCTTTTTTTTTTTTCTCTCTCTCTTTCTTCCTTCTTTCCTTTCTTTCTTTTTCCTTCCTTCCTTTGTTTCTCTCTCTCTTTTTCTTTCTTTCTTTTCTTTCTTTTTCTTTCTTCCTTTCTTTCTCCTTCCTTCCTTCCTTCCTTCCTTTATCACCATTCAGTTTTCAGTCTCTTAATTTCTCTGATAATACTGTTTCTTGTGCTGGCAGATGTGCTGCATCAAAATCTCTACCTTTCTCCTAACTTGCTGCAACACAAATAATCATGAAAAATGAATTAGCGCTGTAAATTCAAACATCCCCATGCAAAAAACTTGTGAAACAAAAAGGAAAAACCTTTAGAAAACTTGATGATATATTGAAACACAGTGTTTTAATAACTATTTACTGAGTGGTTGTCTCCCATGAATTATAATATTGTCACACCTCTGCTCAACTCTTTCTCTTCCTGGGCTCCTGTTAATTTTAATTTTTAGGATAGATGAATCAGTCAGTGGTTGACTATTCTAATTATTGTTATTTGTTATTTATTAGTGCTGTTCTTACTGTGATTAAACATTAATGGATAATCTTCCATATGTTAGGTACTTACTCCAAATAATTGAATGTTTTGATGTACAAGTGACAGATTTTAATTTCCTTCTCATTTTTGATTCTTTCTCTCCTTATATTTAAACAAAACCCTGCATTTCATACACTTAGTTTTCTGATTAGTCACTAAATCTATAATCAGTGATATGTCATGAAAAATAACTTTAGAATAGGAGCTAGAAGACTGAATTTCTAGGAAATGATTAGCCATATATTTCCATAGATATTTTTGAGTTGTACAGATAAGTTAATGTCTATCTTTATTTCTTTCATTTATAAATCGAAGAGGTTAACTTGGATGATTCCTAATGTTAATTTCATTTCTAGCATTCAGCCTATTTTATGACTAAAATACTTCATTGTGTGATGCAAGCATTAATGTCTAGAGAAAAACAAAGTCTAATTACAACAATTTGCCCATTTCTTAATTTTTGTAATCAGTATGTTACTGTAATACATTCTGACTATTATTAAGTTGGTATTACAGCCAGAATAATGTTTTGGGAGGACTATTATATTCTAAGGGTTATATTTATTTCTATAAAAATTCATTTAAGTATAGATTTTATTTTAACAGTGTGTTGGAGCAGAGTAATCACCAAAAGGAGACATATAAATATTTTCTCATTCTGAAGTTGAATAGAAATAATAAAAGACTGTGCTCTTCCCTTTCAAATATAGAAAAGAAAACTAGAACACAAGAAAATACAGTAGACAGTACACTTGATCTTCTGAGCCCCGGTAAGATACTTGTATGCTATGGAGTTATATCTCTGAATGCCATCAGAATAATAACATTGACCTATCAAGATGGCTTAAGTATTGGAAATAACATATTTGCAAAAGTTTTAACATAGTATTGTGTCATAAGAGAAATTTTAACATAATATTGTATCTCAAAATTAGGTAATAATGGTCAATAGCAAAAGAATATTAATCAATTAAAGCAAAAATTAGATTAAAAGCTTATTTGAAAAGGATAATGTCCATTGTATATATGTACCACACCTTTCTTGTACATTATCTATTGAAGAACAGTTTTTTAAAAAATATTTTATTTATTTTTTCCAGAGAGAGAGGAAGGGAGAGAGGCAGAGAGGGAGAGAGACATCAGTGTATGGTTGCCTTTCACCTGCCTCCAGCCATGGACCTGAATGGAGACTTTACTTGCAACCTGGTTAAGTGCCCTGGCTGGGGAATCGAACCATAGACCTTTGGGTTCTTGGGTCAGTGCTTTATCCACTGTGCCACCAGCCAGGGCATGAAGAACACTTTTATTGTTGCCATGTCTTGACTATCATAAATAATGCTGTAATCAACATAGGGGTGCATATATCCTTGTGAATAAATACTACTCAACTATAAGCAAAGATGAAATACTGTGATTTGAGACAACATGGATGGTCCTTGAGAATATCATGCTAAGTGAATAAGCCAGAAAATGATAAGAACCACATGATTTCACACACATGTGGGATATCAAACTGAAACTCGTAGAGACCAGGGTCACCAGAAGGGCAGCTGGAAAGAGGTGTAGTAAAGCTAGAGGGGGACAGATATACAGTTAGGAAAGGTTATTTGACTTTGAGTGTTGGGCTGCCAGTGCAATACACAGATCATGTATCATAGAAATGTACACTTAAAATCTATATGATCTTATTAACTGTCACCCCAGTGAATTTAATTAAAAATTAATAAATAAAAAACAGTATCAAAGGCCTTCAATTAGGCTGAAGCAAACTTTAATGAATAAATTGGAAATTCATGCTACCTGGAATCATTTTTTTCCTTTAAAATATCATTTAGGCCCTGGCTGGTGTGGCTCAGTGGAATGGCACAGGCCTGTGAACCCAAAGGACACTGGTTCGATTCCCAGTCAGGGAACATAACCAGGTTGCAAGCCAGGTCTCCAGCCAGGTCTGTAGCTGGAGGCAGGTGAAAGGCAACCATACATTGATGTTTCTCTGTTTCTCTCCATCTCTGCCTCTTTCCCTCTCTTTCTGGAAATAATAAATAGAAATCTTTAGAAAATGTTTAAAAAAATAAAATAAAATAAAATAAATGAAATCTTAAAATAAAATATTATTGAAACATACTCCAAATAAATAACCCCAAATACCTTTATTTTATTGAGTAAGCATTCTTATATTTTATGACTGATGTGATCACTGAAAAGATATTACTTAATATAGTAAGTAAACCTGAGGATAGTTTATATACCAGCCACTCATTTTTTTTCTGACACCTTAGACTTTCTCTACCTGAAGCTTTTTGAATTTTTTCCTGAATATACTGCATTTCCACACACTCAATGAAGCAATGTCAACCCCCTCCCAATCCCGAGCATCAGACAGTCATTGCCATGCCTGCTCCCCCATAGCTCTTTCGTCTATTTACTAGGGTACATAACTCCATGGTGTAGTTGTCATTTGAGGCCTTTGGTCCCGTTTTCACCTTTTACTCTGATTTCATTAAACTGTATGTCATATCCTTCTATATATCTCTGGAATCACTTATGTTTAAAGATATACAGTAAACACTGGATATAGGCCCTTTAAATAGCACTGCAATTAAGATAACACAGTTTGGCAGTTATTATTATTTTACTAATAACAATTGCATTATTTTACTACTAGGAAAATTGGAGTGGCATATAAAATAATATGTGACATTTGAAAAGAAACAGAACCTCTGCAGCCTTTCCTCTGTTCATGTACAGGTCCTAATATCTTCATTTTAGAAGAACAACAGTCTATTAGATTAGAGCCCACCCACATGACCTTAGTTTAATTTTCCTCTTTAAGGACACTCTCTCCAAATACAATCAAGTTCTGGGATATTGGGTGGTTAGGATCTCAAAACATGTATTTTAGATTAATGCAATTTAGCCTATGACACTTAGTTAGCAGTTAGTTTCTATTAGAATAACATTTTAAAATCCCAACATTTTGGGGATTACATAACAACTATATGTGTATTAAACTTTTTAGACCTAATGTTGTAAATAGAAATTCAGAAAAATAAAACAGAATCAAAGCAATGCATAGTGGACAAGAAGGAACTCTAATATTAAGTTTAGAGGATAAATGGAGCAGAAATCTGTAAAGGTATTAGAACAGAAAAAAATGTTGAAATTAAAAGAATAAGGGTAGTTGAATTTTCAGATGTTAAAATACAAAATAAAGAAATTATAATTAAAATAGTCTGGCATTATCACATAGATAAAAGAAAACAGTCAATGGAAGAGAATAAATATTCCCAAAATAGAGATCTTATAATATATTGGCATTAAATATTACCTTTCACACCTGGGAGAAAATATGGACACTTCAAAAATTATTGGGACAAATGATATACATTTAGAAAAAAATAAATGTCAACTATTTTGCTTCACAACCTAAATAAGATTGAATACATTTCATTTGCGTGGAGTAAATAAAAATATCTACCCACAAAGAGAAATCACAAAGTTAAAAAGTACCTTGTACCAAAGGCTTCCAAGGCTATGGACTTATTATATATAAAAGGCCTATGAAGACCTTTGGAGTTTTTGTGTGCACGCAGGTTTGCCAAGAACTGTAGATTACCGCTTAGTTGTGTAGAAAGGTCTTTCATCCTGCCACCTGAACAATTATTAAGCATATAAAGGGAAGTGCTTACTTATTTTTATTACATATACCAAAGATTGATTACAATGTTTATTAGTTATCTGATACTTTATAATCTGTCAATTTATTTTTCTAATATCAATTAAAGGGACATGATTTAAACATCTGCCCAATATTACTGTATTGATAAATCTCACAGGTTTCTGGGTTAATTATTTGACTACAAAGATGGATTTTCTTGAAAAAGTGTATGGTTAGGTAGAACATGTAGACTATCTTTTTTTTTTTTTTTTTTTTTCTGAAGTACCAACTTCATGTCAATGTGGAATGGCCAGAATGTGCCTGGTGTTCCAAGTGGCTGTTTGCCAATTTGAAAAGTTTCTGAAAAGAAAAAGAGGCCATTGTAAATTCCTTTCTTTAATCATAGAAAATTGTATGGCCTTTGAAGTAGCCCTCACAAGAAAAAAATCCAAAACAACTTGGCTGACCACCCACACTTGTAAAGTATATATATTTTTTCTTCAAGAAACTTTTGTCTTGCTCTGTGCTATAATTCTGTGTTAATTCTGTGTTTTCAGGGGAAAAATAATTCTGGCTAGAAAATTAACTCCCACTTAGGAATAAATCAGTCACTACATAGTGGCCCAAAATGCATTGAGCAGTATTCACATTTGCAGCTAGGTAATGAAAGAGCTGAAGGTGATTTGGATTAGAGCTATGAATATAGAAAAGGCAGTCAAGATAAAGATACAATGAAAAATGTAAAGCATCAAACACTACAGATACCTTTTCTAGTAAAAACCAGTATATAGCACAGAGTCCAGACTTTAGGTTCAATAGATGGAAGTTAAAGTCTCGTCAGCTGCCCTTACTTGCTCTGTGACCTTGAGCAATTTATGCAATTTTGGTAACTTCTGTTTTGTCATTGGCGAATGAAATGAATCATGTCATAGTGTTTTGAAGGATTAATAGAATAAGACATATATATTGCTGAGACTGACATACGGATATGTTAGACTTTACAGCACATACCAGTCTGTTTTCACTATCTCACTATTGTAATCATTATTATTACTTTATTTTTTTTAATTTTTACTATTTTTTAAGATTTTATTTATTATTTTCAGAGAGAAGGGTAGGGAGAGAGGCAGAGAAGGAGAGAGCGAGAGATCAATGTATGGTTGCCTTTCACCTGCCTCCAGCTACGGATCTGGCTGGAGACCTGGCTTGCAACCTGATTATGTGCCCTGGCTGGGGAATATTATTACTTTAAAAACTGACTCATAGGGATGGATGCCATTAGTCATTTAAAATTGTCATTACACTTTTAAGAACTTTTTACTAAAGGATGTTTATAGACATACTGAAAAAGAATTTCATATAATAAAATACCTAGTGGTATGTAAGGTTAAATTAATCATAAACTGTCATTCACCTGAATTACCAAATAAAAAAGCGCTAAAAAATATACCATTCTGGCAAGTTATTTCCTTTCATATAGAACTATTGCAAGATATCAGATGCCTTATAATCATGAAAACTGTGAAAGCATTGAAGTGAGTTAAAATAATCATTTTCATAATGCTGCAAGTTAATGATTTCTTTCCTAAAAGTTTTTTAAGTCAATATATGCATATTAGGAAGAAATCTTTGCACATAAGAATCCTGAGCAAAGATAACAAAGAATATTTTTGTAAAATTACAGAACAATTGCACAGTAATACACACAAACACCACTCACTATACACCTTAGTATATAAACTATGATTGTCAACATTTCTTTATGCATTCTCACTTGCTTATGTCTTGACATAAATCAAAAAATAACTAAGCAAGAGAAGCTAAATATTCTTTTCCAAGAAATTACTAAAAGTATGCATCTGTAAAAATCAAACACTACTATTCTGATAAATCAGCCATCCATGTTGATTGATTAGAATTTCTTAATACTGCCATATTCTGATAATAAATGCTAATTATGTAGAACGTTATTAGGTATTACAATTATAATATGCCCTGATGCATACATTTGACACATATTCATGTGTTTCAAAAAAATATGGCTTGCTCTATTGTAACATCCATTCATTTTGTTTTGGCCTTTTTTTTTTTTTTTTTTTTTTTTTTTTTTTTTTTTTTTTTTTTTTTTTTTTTTTTTTTTTTTTTTTTTTTCCTGTGAATTGGGTTCTTATACTGAATTTCTGCCTGCTCTCTGTTGTCTGAAAATTTGATTTGATGTCCTTACCTTTCCCCAATGTGCAGAATGTTTAAATTGTTTCCTGGTATCCAGCAAAATGTTGAAATAAAATCTTCTGTTTATTAGTAAATTACCTGGTTACCTACCTATATACATAGATTCAGCTTCTGAATTCTTCAGTTCTGTCTTTGATGCTTACAGAGATCAACAGTTATCTGCGCCAATATACCCTTCCGTTTACTTACTGCTTCCCTGACTGAATTTCAATCCATTTCTGTTTCAGACATTTCTGCGGCAATATTTCACTTCACTTTAGAATTGTGATTTTTTTCTTTTAATGTTCCAGATACTATTACATATTCAAGTTGCTCTCATCATATACAATCTTTTCCCGACTCTATTCTCCTAACTACTGTCTATTCTCTCTCCTCTCTACATCACCCTGTCTTTCTATAAGGTAGACTACAC
Organism: Noctilio leporinus; assembly: GCA_004026585.1. NCBI lineage: Eukaryota > Metazoa > Chordata > Mammalia > Chiroptera > Noctilionidae > Noctilio > Noctilio leporinus. Next base: position 696,078 of record PVIW01000052.1, on the reverse strand, counting down.
TTTCTCATCCTGATGGTAACTCTCTGTCCTGTGTTGGATAACATAGGTCTGATTATATGTTTACCTGCTGAAGTTGCTAGCTCTCGCTATCACTTTTCAAGGGTTCTGATAGAGAAAGTATATTTTATTCTCGCTCTACTCATTCACTGAACTTCATAAACCATAATTGCCAGTCTTCATCTAACCAAATTCCTCCTCATTTGGCACCATTTACCATCCTCTCCTTCCTAAACCTCTGACCTCTGACCTCTGGAGTCCATGATTTCATATTACCCTCACTTCTCTATCCTTCTTTTCATTTGTTCTATCCCCCCTTGATCACACTACCTTTTTCCCCTGTGCCTAAGATATTTATATTGCTTGAGATTCTCTTTTATTAATACACTATTCTTGTGTATATTTTCCTACAATGACTTTAACACATCCCTCATTTCTCTTACCATACTCTCTTACCACTTGGGGATATGCGATGATCCCCAAGTTAATATTCCATCAAGCTTCCCTTCTCCACTTTTCCTCAGGCAAGTTTTACAGGGCTACTTAACATAGACCTGTTCATATCCCTTGAATGACAATATTGTACTGGGGTATTAATACAGTTTCATAATTAGTCTTCCTTTCTTCAACTTTAACACATTAAACATTGTCTTCTAACTCAAATGAAAGCATTTCTTTTCTGCTTAAAATGTTTCAGTATTTTAAAAATTATTTGTAAAATTTAAGTTCTTATAATGGCAGATAAGATGCTTTATTATAAGAACCTTACTTCATCAGCTTTCTCTTATTTCCCCACATGTTTTACCTTAAAATCTATCTGCTTACACAGAGAACTGCTTATGTACACCTCATCATACACCCTGAGTGGTTTCTGATCTCTAGTTTTATTCCCACTTTTCCTCCTTCCTAGATAGTTAGCTAAACAGCTAATGCTCACATATTTTTAATATTAATTCCAGGTCTCACATACACTCAAGAGCTATCCCGAACTCTTCAGGATGAATTAGATGTTTTTCTAATTCACATTCTTTTAGATATAATCCCCAAGGTGTAATCACCCCATGACCATGCCCCAAACATATTGTGCATGCATGTTCATTAACAAGCTCACTATATTTCCTGTGTCCATTTTGTCAATGGACATATGAGAGTTCTTCCAGGGAGATAGTACATCTTCTCTGTTTTCATTTTTTTCTTTACTAGCACCATATGACATACGTTTTATTTATGAATAGAGTCTTCTATTTTGTACTAATATATGAAACACTGGTTCTAGCAATAGCAGAAGCAGCTTAACAACAAAGCAAATATTTCTTTCTATTTTTAAAATTTTATTTATTATTTTTAGAGAGAGGGGAAGGAGGAGAGCAGAGAGGGAGACAGACATCAATGTATGGTTGCCTTTCACCTGCTTCCAGCTATGGACCTGGCTGGAGACCTGGCTCACAACCTGGTTACGTGTCCTGGCTGGGAATCGAACCAGTGACCTTTGGGTTCACAGGCCAGCACCTTTCCACTGAGCCATCAGCCAGGGCTCTTTCTTGAACAGTATGTGAAATTAAAGAATCCATAATATTGAAAAAAAGTTCCAAAGAAAAATATCATATGTGTTTCAAAAATCTCTAATTGTATTTAAAGTTGTTTGGGGGATTGTTTCATTTAAAACAAGAACAATATTCTATCTTCACATCAGGCTGGCCAGACAGTTTGTCTGGTCTTTACCTACAATAGCTCTAGCAGTGCTTAGTTGTCTTTAACTTCATTTGAAACAATTTTCTTAGATTGTGTTGTGACAGCTGTCATATCAGTGTGCATTTAAAAAAACTTATCAAAATTTGTGAAGTTTTCTGTAGCCATTTTAATATTGAAGATGGAAAAAATATACAACATTTTGGCATATTATGCTTTATTATTTCAAGAAAGGTAAAAACACAATTGAAACACACACAAAAAGATTTGTGCAATGTATGGAGGAGCTGCTGAGTCTGATAGAACATGTCAAAAGTGGTTGCAAAGTTTCTTTTTCTTTTTCTTTTTTTAAAGATTTTATGTATTATTTTTAGAGAGAGGGGAAGGGAGAGAGGCAGAGAGGGAGAAAGACATCAATGTATGGTTGCCTTTCACCTGCCTCCAACTAAGAACCTGTCTGGAGGCCTGGCTTGCAATCTGATTATGTGCCCCAGCTGGGGAATCGAACCAGTGACCTTTGGGTTCACAGGCCCCCACCTTATCCACCATGCCACCAGCCAGGGCTAAGTTTGCAAAGTTTCATGCTGGAGATTTCTCATTGGATGATGCTCCACAGTCAGGTAGACCAGTTAAAGTTCATTGTGATCAAATCTAGACATTAACTGAGAACTGAGAACATTCATCCATGTGGGAGATAGCTAACATACTCAAAATATCCAAATCAATAGTTATTCATGAAAATGAAAAAAATATGTATGTTTTATCTTACAGAAAAAAACTAAATGGACTTTTTGGCCAACCCAATACATGAAGATCTGACCCAATATTTACATCAGGTATGAGCTTAGAATTTTATGAAGTGATAATGGATTTGCATTAAGGTAAATCAATAAAAAGATAACTTCTCCCAGTCAGTGTGGCCCATAATCCAAGTTTGGTCACATCCACAATGAGTTTTTGGTGGAAAAGACTTTATGTTTATTTTTCATAGTGAAACTTTCTACAAAATATTTTATTATGATTAAAAGTTTTCTATATTCCAAGGACAAATATCAGAATTTTTAAAAAAGATTTTATTTATTATTTTTAGAGAGAGGGGAAGGGAGAGAGGCAGAGAGGGAGAGAGACATCTCTGTATGGTTGCCTTTCACCTGCCTCCAGCTATGGACCTGGCTGGAGACCTGGCTTGCAACCTGGTTATGTGCCCTGTCTGGGAATCCAACCAGTGACCTTTGGGTCTGCAGGCCCGTGCCTTATCCACTGTGCCACCAGCCAGGGAAGAATTTTTAAAGATACTATTTTGGGTGAAGAATTTGGAGCCTGGGTAAAGGGGCTAAAATAATACATTAAAATGATCATAGCTGCTTTTACTCCCTAGTGAGGAAAATGCCCTCAGTTTATCATATACACTTAGTATTTGTTATAATTAGCTATTTTTTCTTAAAATGTTTGAAAAGTTTTTATGATGATTTAGAAATCATTCAATGTTAATATTTATATATAAATGTAAAAAGTACACTAAGTCAATGTCTATCAAGTACTTTTATGAAAGTGCCTGAATTCATGTAGGGTTTTGTATATTCTCAATAGCAAACTCATTGTTTTTCTTGTTAGAGTTAAGAGTGATTTGGATCTGTTACTGTTCACTACTATGTCTTATTACTAGAGTCAGCAGAACACCTACTATTAAGGTGCTGGTGTATGCACAAATTTTCTTGAATTGTTTTGCTTAATTATTAAAATATTTGGTAAATTTATACTTATTATTTTAGTGAACTATAAAGTGCATATTAATTCTTTAATATAAGGTGGGTTATTTTAGACAGACTAAAGTAGGGAAGTGGTAATTCAGTATAAAGTAATTTATTGATAGAAATGAACACCTATGACCCACTTAATTTGTATCATACTCTACCAGTTTTATTAAGCAGCTCGTACATGACTAGGCTATAGAGTTAAGGAGCCCTGGGTACATAGGCTCTGGATATAACCTACAAATGCCGAGTGTAAGATAAACAGTAGCAAGTGAAGCTAATGGAGCACTGGAACACTTCTGTAACCTCTTGGACTAGCCCTGACACCCATAATATTTCCTCCTATAAAAGGATTGGAATCGAAAAAAGGAGAGATATTATTAGTTGTTTACTCAGAGACTTTATGCTTGCTACTCACTTTAAGGAGTAGATGATTTAGGAAGTATATGATCTCCACTTTTAGGATTATCTATCCTATCCAATAACAACAGAATTTTTCAGTTGTTCGGGTGAAAAACCTTGGAGGTATTCCTGACTTTTTTTCACAGTCACTTATCTAAAACCTCAATGTTCAGAATCAAATTGCTACAGAGAGATCTGATTAAGATCCCCGGGGAGTTCTGGGAGGGGCTGGATCAGCAGGTTGCCGAGGCCATGGAAAGCAGCCTAGGAGGGTGCTTGGCTGGGAAGCTGATGCCTCCAGGGCTCACGGAAATAAAAAGAGGGTGGCTCTTTGGCTGACCAGCTTTCCTGGCTCATGAGCTGTCTCTGTCTCTGTCTCTGTCTGTCTGTCTGTCTCTGTCTCTCTCTCAATCTCTCTCATGTCTTCCTCCACGATGCCTGGGGGATGGTGCTGCAGCTGCCTGCATTTCCCTACACAGGCTGGTTTGGGTGGGAAGGAACTCCGGGCACAGCCTAGGATCAGGCTGGCCTGGCAGAGGGTGGCAGGTTTACTCCATGGGTGTTCTAGAGGGAACAGGCTCTGGGGAAGAAGCCAACCATTCTTCCAAAACTGTGTAGCTTTAGTGTATTATGCTGTTTTAGTTGATAAACTAATCCTCTAGAAAATGGGGAAAGTGAGGGGGACCCAGGTGTGAGAGTCTAGCCTTAATGACTAGGCTTAAGTGAGGAAAGTTGTGACTTGAAAGGATCAAGTGACTGCTTTGAATAAAGACTCCTTTCCTTTATCAGCAACCCCTTGCTTCTGGGGTTTTGCCTAGAAGGTGGTGGTGGTCAGCAGGACCACAACTTGCTGTTCAATAACAAAATTACTTAACATCACCTCCACTGCTGCCACTCAAGACAAAACCAGCAAAATTTCTTGCTTGTATTATTGCAATATCTTCTGATATGTCCCACACGTCTATACATCCCCCACCCTATACCGTCTTTTTCCAACATAGCAGCCAGGGTAATGTTTCATTTTACTTATTTTATTTTGCTTTATTTTATTTTATATTTTTAAACATTTTATTTAATTTAGAGAGAGCAGAAGGGAGTGAGAAAGAGAGGGAGAAAAACATTGATGTGTGAGAGGAACATCTGTTAGTTGCCTCTTACATGTTCCCAACTGGGAACCTGACCCACAACCCAGTCCTGCACCCTGACTAGGAATCGAACTGGTGACCTTTTGGCTGGTAGGCTGGCACTCAATCTGCTGAGCCATGTCAGCCAGGGCTAATCCTTTTATCGCATAATTCAAATCTTGACACTTTGTGCTCAAGAGCTGCCCATTTTACTCTGGGTCAAATAGTGACATATCAATTTCTTATAATGCCCTCCAAGGTTTATATCAGTTTTCTTCTGCTGCATAAAATGTAGTAGGCATAAAACCATACACAATTTCCTTGGGCCTGCTGTCTGGACATAAGCTTAACTGAGCGCTTTGTTTCAGGTCTCACCAGGCTGCAATCCAGCTGCTGACAGGGACTAGAGTCTCAGGTCTCTTCCAAGCTCCTTTAGGTTGTTGGCAGAATTCACATACGATTTGCTGGTGTTTGCGGACCGAGATTTTTCTTTTCTTTCTGGCTGTTGGGAGCAGGTCACTCCAGGTGCCTAGAGGTTACCTGCTACTCCTTGTCATGTGACCCTTTCCATAGGCCCTCTCAAAACCAATAGCAGGCTCTAAGCCAACAATAAAGAGTCTTTAGTGTGTTTATAATTTAATATAAATATATAATCACACCATAATCATCAGAGTGATATGGATTGTCTTTGCCATTGCTATAGTGAGAAGCAAGTGACAGGTCCTGCCAACACTCCAGGAGAGGGGTTTATACAGGACGTAAATGCAGAGGCTACCATAGTGTCTATCCACAGAGATGCCTTCCATGACATACCGCCTCACCACTTCTCTAACTTCATGTTCTCTCACTTTCCCTCTTGCCCGCAATGCTCCAGTGGCCTCCCTGTTGCTCCTTACCTTGCCACCCAAAGGACTGCTTCAGAGTCTTCATGCTCTTGCTTCTCTCTGATGGAAAAGCTCACTCAGAGAAAAGGAATCTATATGACAGGCACTTGTACTACCTTCACAAGAGTCCTCAAATGTAAGCTTATCAGGAAGGACTCCCCTGAACATCCTATAAAATTTGGCCTCCCCCATCTTCCTCACTTAGGATCCCTCAACGTGTTTCTTCATAGACTATGTCACCACTTGACATTTTATTTATTTTTAACTTGTTTTTTCTCTATTATTTTCCACATTATCATGAGAGCACAACATTTTTGTTTAGCATTCGTTTCTAGTACCAGGAGCAGAACTTGCTGTGCATTTATCAAGGAAGATTTCAACAAATAAGTATACAATGAATTAATGGGTTATTTTTCTGTTCTTTGAATAGGAACTGAATCAGATCAAATAAAGATGTTGTTTCTGAGAGGGAATGGTGTTTCAACAAATAGTCTCTAACTTGAAAAACATCTTACTTTTGTTTATTTGATATTTGTTTGCATTGTCTGTGATTAGATGCATTTCAACTTTAGCATCTATAAGTAGACTTATTTACTATGTGTATAATCTGGTAATAAGGGCCTTGCTGGAAAGCAGGCAGGAAAACTATGGCTCTCAGTGGAAATCTACTCACAAAACTTTGCACTGGTCCTTCCACAGGATAGGGATTTAATAACCCTTCACTAGAATAAATAGGGCCAAAGGTAGTTTGTTATTTGCAGCTCAGCTGTCTGCGACCTTTAGTAAGCTGGACATGACACAACGTGGTCACATGGAGCTGTGGACTAGTCTTACTTCTTATCGCAATGGTAATAAACAGTAGTTATTAACATAGACCATTCATTGCTTCGAAAATGTTGTTACGTTACTAAAAGTGTTGCTATAATTTGTCCATTAACTTGAATTCAGTTAAAGTGGTTAGTCTTGAAGACTTAGATTTATAGCTGTTTTATTTTCATGAAAGTCCTGTAGTTCATGAGAAAACACAATAAGGTATACATATGCAAATATACACATCCAAACAAAATAAGACTTGGGGTTCCAAAGGGAAGGGATGTTATGCTAATAAGGCCAACAAAATTCAATGTGTGCTTTGGCAATAATAAGGAATCATGAAAGAAATAATTGGGATCAAGGTTATGAATATAGAGGAGATTAAATCAAACTAAAATGCAAGGTGGGTCAAGATATTAAAATATGCTGTCAAAATATATTTCCTGAAGAAAATGAAGATTTATATCCATATTAAAATTACCCATACAAAGAAATATAATACTAAAAAGGAGACATGATTATGAATTTGATTTCATTATAGGTTATATGGGAGCCAACTTGCTGTATGATAAAAGAGGATGAGTGATACATTTTCTAAAATTATCAAAAAAGGGAGAAAAGCAATTAACATTACAGTAATTTCAGCACAATCTTCTGATGATAGGGGTTACTATAAGTAATCACCAAGATCCCTGATGTTCTGTTTAATTTAGTCTACTCCTCAAAATTGGCTGTTATGGATTAAAACCTAATATACCATTTAAATCTGTTCTGTGTTAAAAAAATGATCTAAACAATATTTAAAAGTCTTTTTGAGAAAATACACTGTCACATGCTGTAGAGGTTTGTAAATTACTTTAAGACTTTGAAGAAAGATTTGGCAATACCTACCCAAATCTTTTATGTATACATTCTTACCCCAATGGTTGCACTGCTTTTGATATTTTCCATAAGCTCAATAAAGATATATTACATATTGTTTTGTATAACATTGATTAATATAAAAAAAACTAAAACCAATGTAAATGACTATCAATTTGGAGGTTTAAATAAAGTGTGATACATATAAACTATGAAATATTATGCAATATTTCTAGTAATAAAATAGAACTGCATGTGCTGATATGGAAATATATTTATTATGGGGTAAAAACAAAGCATAATGCAATATAATTCAGTATAATATAATTGCACATTTTTATTTTTTGTTTATTGATTTTAGAGAGAGAGGAAAGGATTGAGAGAGAAATCAGTTTGTTCCATTATTCATGCACTTTGTTGGTTGCTTCTGATATGTGCCTTGACAAGACATCTAACCAGCAACGTTGGCACATTGGGATGATGCTCTAACCCACTAAACCACCCAGCCAGGGCTAAATGCACTTCTATATATTTAATGTATGTGCATACTGTATATATTTTAAGATTCGTGGATGAAAAGAGGTGGAAGGATTAGCTAAAGAACATATATGCATAACCCATACAGACAGTCAGAGGGAAGGGGGTGATGGGGGCTGGGTGAAGGTGGACGAAGTGTGGGAATATGGGGATATTTGTAGAAGTATCAATAGTTAAAGTTAAAAATGAAGTAAATACACACACACACATACATATATATGCACTTGCATAGAAGGAGCTAGAAGGTACACTGTGGATTGTGAGTACTAACTTCTTTGATTCAAGTACTGCTTTTATAATTTTACGGAAAATTTTTAAACTTTCTCTTATCTCCATCTACAATATAAATGCAAAATTTAACACAATATAATATTAAAATAATATTTACCTCAGTGCCCTGGCTGGTGGCACAGTGGATAAGGTGCGCTGGCCTGTGAACCTAAAGGTCGCTGGTTTGATCCCCAGCCAGGGCAACATAACTAGGTTGCAAACCAGAAATCCAGCCAGGTCTGTAGCTGGAGGCAGGTGAAAAGCAACCATACATTGATGTTTCTCTCCCTCTCTTTCTCTCTCCCTTCCCCTCTTTCTGAAAAATAATAAATAAAATATTTGTAAAAGCAAAGAACAAAAAAATTTTACCTCAGATGTTATTTTGAAGATTAAATAAATTAGTGCATGTGAACCTTTAGTACATTGCTTATAACATCAAAACAGGTAATAAGAATCAGTCATGATCATCAACACTATCATCATCATCTTTATCATTATTATCATTTTGACAAGAGGAAATATGTGTGTCTGATATTACTAGTTTAACATTTAAAATATTAAATGGTAAACATTTTAAAACAGATGATGAACCAGGTAAGTGAAATTACACTTTAAATGCACTTTGTATGTGTGTTAGTTTGCTAGGGCTGCCATAACCAGTACAAACAGCATGGCCTAAACAACAGAAATATATTTTCTCATTAATCTGTAGGCTAAAGGTTTAAAGTCGAGTTGTTGCTGAAACTGGTTCCTTCTAACAGTCATGAAGGAAAGATTTGTCCCAGGATCTGATTTGTGGGTGTAGATGGATTTCTCCCCAAGTCTTTATACAATTTTCCTTCTGTATGTGCCTGTGTCCATATTGCCTCTTCTTATGAGAAAATTGGCCATATTTGATAAAGATCCACCCTAATAGCTTTATTTTACTTTAATTATCACTGTAAGGACCCTATATCCAGCCCTGGCTGGGATGGCTCAGTGGATTAGCACCTTCCTACAAACCCAAGGGTCGCTGGTTTGATTCCCAGCCAGGACAAATAACCAGGTTGCAAGCCAGGTTTCCAGCCAGGTCCTTAGCTGGAGGGAGGTGAAAGGCAACCATACACTGTTGCTTCTCTCCTTGTCTTCCTCCCTCCCTGCCTTTCTCTCTGAAAATAATGAGTAAAATCTTAAAAAAAAAAAAAAAAAAAGACCCTATCTCCAAAAAAATCACATTTTGAAATAGAGTTAGGACTTAAACATGTGAATATTGTTGGTGGTGGGAAAGAGGACACACCACAGTATAACAGTATGCTAAACTCTCTCATAGTCATATATATTTTTATAATTTAACTTTTAGAAATAGTGATAAAAAATGAAGGAGGATAAATGCATTTATTTATCTTTGGAACTCAGGTCCTAGCTCATTTATAGTGGGAACTTAATGAATTTTTGTTTTTGTAAAAGTTGGGTCAGAATATCAAATTAAAAAGTGACAACAGCACAGATAGAATTGGAGAACATTATGCTAAAGAAATAAGCTAGTTGGTGAAGGACAAATACCATATGATCTCACCTATAAGAGGAACCTAATGAATAAAATAAAATAATGAATAAAATAGAATCACAGGCATGAAAATATGAAACGGGTTGAAAGTGACCAGAAGGGAGTGGGCAGAGTTACAACGGTGGAAAGAAGGGGAAGGGACTGGATAAAGAACATGCATGAATGACCCATGGACATGGATGAGTGTGGAAATTGTGGGACTGGGAAGTGGGATGGGGGGGAGGGCAAGGGCGTAAAATCAGGACAACTGTCATAGATTAACAATAAGAAATGAAGCCCTGGCTGGTAGCACAGTGGGTAAGGTGACGGCCTGCGAACCCAAAGGTCGCAGGTTTGATTCCCCAGCCAGGGCACATGACAAGGTTGCAAACCAGGTCTCCAGTCAGATCTGTGGCTGGAGTCAGGTGAAAGGCAACCCTACATTGATGTCTTTCTCCTTCTCTGCCTCTCTCCCTTCCCCCCTTTCTAGAAATAATTAAATAAAATCTTAGGGAAAAAAATTAAAAAAAAAAACACAATAAGAAATGATTTAATAAAAATAAATATAACAAAAATTTTAAAATATTTTTTTCTTTTAAGGAAGGTAGCACCAGACCTCCTTTATTATCATTGGAAGACTAACATTTGTAAACTAGGATGTCCCCTCACTCTAATGAATGATAACTAAGTTTTTTGTGTTCTTAAGATTTGAATTCTCTTTATCTCTGGTATTATTAGGGTTTTCAATTTTAGTCATTCCCCAGATTGTGTATGGCACCTTATTGTGATGTAGTTCTAATTTAATTCCCAAGATGATTAATGATAGAGGAGAAATTTAGTGGCTAATTAGAAACTATGCATCCTTCATGGTGAGAACTCTGTTCAAGTGGATTGGGCTTTCTGATGTTTAATTTTAGGTGTTGACTGGGCCACTCAAAGCTGAGATATCTGGTTAAATATTGTTTCTGTGTGTCTATGAAGATGTTTCAAAAGAAATTAACATTTGCATTGGTCAACTGAGTAAAGCATGTACCCTCCCTAATGCCAGTGAGCACCAATTAATCCACTGAGGACCTAAATTGGACAAAAAGACAGAGGAAGGTTGTTTTCCTCTCTGCTCAATTTCTGAGTCAAGTTACTGCTCTCATGCTCTCAGCACTCTTAGTTTTGAGGTCTTCAGACTTAGATTGGAATCTACAACATTAACTGTGTAGTTCTGAGGGCATCAAATTACACTACAGACTTGTGTATCCCCAGGCTACAGAACTCCCAGCATGTGTAATCATATTAGCTAATATCGAATAAAATAACTCTTTTCCTCTCTCTATCCTTTTGTTTCTCTCCCTACCTATAATGGTCTGTCCAAGAAAAGTCCAGGTGTTGTTAACATAACAAGATTGATTTGCGCATATCAATGTAACCTGGTAGCCAAGGAATGGGCATGCATGAATAATGATAAATTCACTGTACTAGTCAGTGGGGGCAGTAGACACTGTTGAATGAGTATGTGCACTGTGTGATCATCACATTAAAACTGACGGAGTGAGTACAGCAAGGATTCTGCATCAAATTCTGCAATAAGATTGAGCATTTTTCCTCTGAAACTATTTGGGTGATTCAGGAGGCCATAGCTATGGGCAAGTGGTGATTGGCAGCTTCATCACAACACACCCACTCATGCATCATGTCTCATGCAGAGTTTTTTAAAGAAACATTAAATTACCCAATTGACTCAGCCCTGTTACAACCCAGATTTGGCACCCTGCAACTTCAGGCTTTCCCCAAAACTGAAGTCACCTTTGAAGGGAAGAGATTTCAGACCATCGATGAGATTCAGAAAAATACAGCAGGGCAGCTGATGGTAATTGGGAGAACTGTGTGAGGTCCCACGGTGTTGGATTCCTTCTAGATGGAACTGGAGACTATTATGCTAACTGAAATAATCCAGTTAGTGAAAGACATACCATATGATCTCACTTATAAGAAGAATATAATGAACAAAATAAACTAATAAACAAAACAGAACCAGAGGCATGGAATTGTGGGAAAGACTGAAAGCTGTAAGAGGAAGAAAGAGATGGAGACTGAAAGAAGGTGAAAAGATTAGTCAAAGGACATATATGAAGGACCCAAGGACATGGACAACAGGGTAGGGATTGACTCCGGAAGTGGGGGTTGGACTGGGTGGAGGGAAACAAAGGGGGAAAATTAAGATGACTGTAATAGCATAAACAGTAAAATATTTTAAGAAATGAATTTTCTCTAACTGCCTGAAAATTTAATAACTATAATTTACCTCTCTATAGTATAAGAAAGTGACTGAAAAAAATATTTTCAAATTCATAAACGTTAGGAAGATTAAAGAAAAGACCACATGAAATGCAGGGTATAACAGGGAACACCTGTGAAAAACCTGTGTTCGTAATTTTGCAAAATTGGTGGATCGTCTCATATGGAATAAAAAAATACATAATAAAATGTTGTCTAACTTGTATTTACTTGTCTGAGAATTGTAAAGAAGTAGCCAAAAGCAAAAATGTGAACATATGGGATTTGAAAAATGTGAGAATGTTGATTTATTAACTCAGTTGGCAAAAGATTATTAAGGGCCTAATAGTATAAGAAGTACTTCTCTTCCAGTAATTATAATTTAAGGATTTATAGGCCTCCATAAAATCCTTTCTCTAAATATGTTCACTTCTTTAATTAAAAGAAAATGGAGAAGAAAGGGCTGAAAGAAAGTTGAGGTGCAGAAAGGAGGAAGCATGATTGGATCAAAAAATTTGGTACACTTATACAATGGAATACTCCAAAGCAGAAAGAAAGAAGGAACTCTTATCCTTTGCAACAACATCGATGGAACTGGAAAGTATTATGCTTAGTGAAATAAGCCAGTCAGCGAAAGACAAATACCATATGATCTCACCCATTACAGGACACTAATGAACAAAACAAGCAAAATAGAACCAGATACATGAATACAATGACCTTCAGTGGGCAGGAGGGAGGTGGGAGGGGTGAGAGGAGGCAAAGAAGGGGAGCAGTTTAGTCAAGAAACTAGTATGGAAGAACCATGGACATGGACAACAAGTGGGATTGACTTTGGGGGGGAGTGGGTGTGTGGGAAAGGGGACAGAGGGGAGTAAAAAGGGGATGGATATAATACAACAACAATAAAATTAAATAAAAAAAGAAAGAAAGGAGGAAGTATTGCTCAAAATTATAAAACCAAGAATGAGAAGGAGGAGGGTGAAGGAGAATCCTGGAATTAGGGCCCAGAAATATGTGCCTTAATGGGTCCCCCATATGATTCTGATATACACAAAAGTTTGAGAAAGACTGATTGAAATTAAAGAGAAAAACCAAAAAGATGTGTTGGCAAATTTAGATGATTTCCCCAATGTTGACAAAAATATGTTAAAGTAATGATTGTTTGAAGAAAAAAGACAACTGGAAAAAAATAGAAATTACATACTTCAGGCTACTTTGTCTCAAAAATTCCCTGCTTTCTCAAAGATAAAGGAATAAAAGAGCATTTTAATATAGATACTTGTTAATGGAGAATATAATTATAATAAGTGATTACATAAAGAAGAGTAGGAGAATAATGGAGAAACATTTGCTAATTGCATACTACTTACCAGATATTCACAGGCATTATCCCCTTAGTCTTCACAACCCTTCAGTTAATGAATGAGGACAGGGACACCTGCTCACCCAATCTTAGGGGCCTCTATATACAATCTCATAGTAACTCCATATATTAATATATGAAATTTTATACTGTCACCTGAATTTCATGATTATCTAAGCTTATCTCTGGAAATAAGATATTACAGAACGCCTTTCCAGATACCATGATACAAATTGGCAATGTTCATATTACTAATAAGTGAAAATCTATATAGCACAATTTGAAATAGCTCCCATTTGGATATTAATGTTTAGTCACCAGTCTTCAGCAAGTTGATACAGATCATTTCATTAATTACATAATAATACAACTCCCACATTTGTCATGCTTGATTGTTTTACACCCATCTATAGTATTTTGTTGGGATTTTGCTGTACTTAAACTTTCCTTGAAAGCAAGTCATAAAAACTCAATATAAATTAATTGAAGTGAAAGGAGAATCTACTGAGACCATGGACAAACTCAAAGCAGTAAGATAGGTGGAAAAGCTGTATCATAAGTCCTATTCTCCCAGAGGCAGACTGTGAGCCAAGGATTTCAGTGCAGGTAATTTATGAAAAGCCACTTTGAAAAGAAATCAGTTAGAAGGTGGGAAAAGGACAGGGAAGCAGCTCAGCAGAAGTGTAATTTCAGAGGAAGCCCAGATTCAGTCTGGTCCTTCAGAGGGCTATGAAGTGTCAGTTCTACCTCAGAGTTTCTTCATCCAAGAAAATAATCGCGCTATTGTATCCCCCCCATCACTCAGGCATTGACAACACCAGGGGTCATGTACTTTTAACTCTCTTTTCTTCAAGATATCCAAACGGACAGGAGTCTCCAGAGGCCAAAGACAATTCTCTGAAGAAGGCTGCAACTGTGAGCAATTAGCAGCAAAGCAATTAGCAGCATGAGCCCCAGAATTGGTAAAAGAAAAAAATAAAAAGGATCTGCATGGAAACCAATAATGTCAGCTGAGCCTTAAAAACTGGGGCTTGTTGATAGAATATTTTGAGTGTCTCCCATGTCCGTGCCATGTGCTAGATTCTGTATTCTCTGCTTTCTGCAGCATGGCAAACATTACACCTGTGTTTTATATATTGCAGGTTCAGGTGATGGAGCAATAAAAACTGTTAATCCCAGAAATCCCAGGGAAGGCTACATCAACTTAATCTTTCAAATGCCCATCTTTGACTCACCTTGTTCAGCTGAAGGTCAAGAGGTGGCGTGATGTTTAACAATACTCAACCAACTGCCTCCAGGATGATTAGACTTACATATGAGCAGAGAGCTAGTTCCCAGAAGACAGAGTGGATGCTGAACAGTTGGTCCTATGGTTCTAAACTCCACTACCACGTGTAAACTATACAGACTTCATTTGCTGATGGGACCTCTTACTTTTTGATGTCTAAACTGAGATAGAAAACACAATTAAAAGTAACAACATAGTAAATGTAATGCTACAGGTTATGAGGGGTAATTATAATTTTTATCTTAAAATAATTCACACATGTATATACATGTCCTGTAGATATTAATATTTCTAACAATTCCCCTTAGTTTTGAAATATTCTACTTTCTAGCATGCAAAATAGCTTGTTAAATAATTATGCATGCCTGCTTGCGTGCTTGATTATCAAGATGCATTTTTTAAAGGCTCATTTTGGTTCTCTCAGTGGAAAGCAATGGTTCAAATTGCTTTTACTATAAGAAAGTAATGAAATGTAATTTCCACTCCAATGAAAATAGCCACTGTCTTTCAAAGGCATGTATATTTGTAATTGAAAGAATACTGGCATACTTTTTGATGACATAAGTTCCTCTTGTAAAGTTTTTTTTTTTTTTTAAAGATTTTATTTCATTATTTTTAGAAAGAGGGGAAGGGAGAGAGGCAGAGAGGGAAACAGACATCAATGTATGGTTGTGTTTTACCTGCCTCCAGACACAGGCATGACTGGAGATCTGGCTTGCAACCTGGTTCTGTGCCCTGGCTGGGGAATCGAACCTGCGACCCTTGGGTTTGCAGGCCAGCACCCCAAGCACTGTGCTACCAGCCAGGGCTCTAAAGTTTTAATATTTGAAAAATGTGAAAGAACAATT
This sequence comes from Noctilio leporinus, assembly GCA_004026585.1. NCBI lineage: Eukaryota > Metazoa > Chordata > Mammalia > Chiroptera > Noctilionidae > Noctilio > Noctilio leporinus. Next base: position 680,452 of record PVIW01000052.1, on the reverse strand, counting down.
TGGTGAAACTAAACTTGTTTGTTCTGTACTATTCTAAGCACAATCCATCATTCAAACCATGCCCAGACAGTGACTGACAATTCAAATTGCCTTTCATAAGTTAGATCAGTTGCAAAATTAAAGTCAGAAATATATTTTGCAAAATGAAGAATGTTTTCATTATAATGTTCTTACCTATGGCATGTCAAAAAAGAAAACCAAGTATTCCAGCACTTTAATATAAAGCATTACTAATATTAAATGACATATAATAGCTAGTAGACTCTATTCTATATGAATATTATATGCAATGAATAATAACACATCATATATTCCATCATGAATTAAATAGAAGGAGGTGACTTTATGCATCAAAGTTTATCTAAGTGCATGTTTTGTATGTTTCAGAAGTTTCGTCAAGTGATGAAGTCTGCTCATTACTAAGCTTATAATAATTTGCTTTATGTAGCAAGTTTCCTCTTAAGACATTGTGATGTTTCATTGCTTATAAGATGTAACTTTAAATATTTCTTATTAGAGTCACCTGACCACAAACATTTTTCAATATAACTAAAATTCAGGAAAACCAATGGCTTGAATCTGTGGATTCCTGTGACCAGATCCAATGAACAACCAAAAAGTTTTCTTTTAAAGAAATGTTATTTTTAGGACACTTTTAAATATACAGATAATTGTAGAGAGTTTCCATATGTCCTGTATCTTGGTTACCCTATTTTTAGAATTATTACTTAACCTTTTCCAATAAGGTAAAAGTAACCTTATTACTTTTTACTTTTCCAAGTAATATTCTTTTCTCAGATATAGAACTAACTTTTAATCCTGGGGGTTACAGTCTGGGTTTTCTCTCAAGCTGATCTTTTCTTTTCTTCTTTTCCCTCAAGTAACCATAACCTATCAGTAGCTCAGTGGTTGTTAATTATTCTTCCAAGTCAGTACATAAAGAGCTCATGTTTAACCTTTATTGAAATAATTAATGAAGAAAAAAAAAATCCATTTGACAAATCAGAGATCTAAAGCTTAGGAGAAACTTCTTATAAGTACAAATGGAAGAATTTGTTTTTAATTTCAAATATATGTTTTTTCCATATATGTTTTACAGCATGATGCTCCAGGCATTGTTATGTATTCTACACAATGATTCTTACTATACAATAGAATGTAGCTATTACTGGAACAAAAAAGTGCAGACATTATAAAATAGAATGTACACTTTAGAGACACTAGTTGTGCAATAGTACCAGTCCTTGCACTAATCCATTTAGTAATATTGGGCTAATTATATCACCTCTTATAAATCGTAATGCCTATTTTCTCTGTTTAACACCTGATTTTTTTTTTTTTTTTTTTTTAATCTGTATACTCCCTGACCCAGGATCTAACCGGCAACCTTTTGATGTATGGGACAACACTTCAACCAACTGAGCCACCTGGCCAGGGATTAAGACCTGATCCTTTAAATGTGAGTTAAAACATAATTTAATAATGGCCAGATAATAAATACTATAGGTTTTCAGGGCAGATTACCTTTTTCACAACCCCTGAACTCTGCCAGTTAAGCCAAAAAGCAGCCATAGAAAACATGTAAACAGATGCAGTTTTGTGCCAAAAAAATATTATTTGCTGAAATATATTATGGACCAGATATGGTCCATTGGCCATAGTTTGCCTACCTTGCTTTAAATGATGATGTAGGGCTAAATTCCACAAGTTTAAACAAGTCAATTTGACATATCACAGAGTGGATATGTAAACTATATTCATACTCCCTCAAACGTTGCTCTACAGAAAATTAGTTAAGAGTCAGTTCTTTGGATTTAGAACTTTTTGGATTTAAATTCTATGTCCTCCATAATCATTAGAAAGTATGCTAACTCTCAGTTTTTCCAAAACTCGTTAGGGAATTATGGCAGCTTTAAAACAAACCTGCAAATTCTTTGACACTTATTCCATTGAGAAAATGTGGTCCCCAGTCTATTACTCTTGACCTTGAACTACCCTTTATGGTGTACTGTGTCCAAAAGAATGAAGTAAACGTGTTGCTTTGTCTGCCAAGGCTGAGTCAGAAAAGGCCAGAGAGTTTAGTTTTTACCTAGTTTTTTCCTGAGGGAAGCCCGCCTAATGAATTTACTTCTGTCAACAGGCCTGTCTCAATTGCCCAGACTTGGGAAACCCAGGTAACAGCCAGCAATGCTCCTCAGTACGGCCAGTCAGTAATAACAGGTAATGGCGAAAATAAGGCCAAAATACTTTATTTTTAACCCAGAACATTTTGGCAAATTGATGTAGTATTAAACAAAGTAACATCTATCTGAGTTTAGAAAAGAATCCTGACTTAGAAGTTTCCAAAAATAAACTGCAATCTGCTTTCGTTGAACCTCCTGGATTAGTATTGTTAAAATGTCTGCTTTGAGAAAATATTAAAAGCAGTCCTTGCCAATGTTCTTGTAAACTAGTTTGTGATGAGAGAACCTGTGATATGGCGACATGCATGAAAGTTCACTGGACTGACCAAAGGATCAGGTTCTGATTCCAATTCTATAACTCAATAATTGATGAACTGTTACCAAATATTTTATCTCCCTGAGCTTCACATTCTTTTCTAAATTAAAATAATTAAGCCTGCCCCATCTGCTGCAACATGTGTTCATGTGGGGAAAGGAGGGGATATTATACATGAAACATTTAAATGATAATGTAACAGAGCAGGTTTGGTAATTGGAGTAATAACAGCAGCAACAGTATTAGTAGCAAGAAATAAGGTATAAACATCTGACTGACAGAAAATTTATAACGTGAATTTACAGGTATGTGTTTTTTTTCATTCAAAAGCAACATTAATTAAGCATGCACGGCAAACAGAAGGCATACCCATCCTGGAAATGGAAAAGTTGATAAGAAATAACTCTAAAAAGCTTTTGCTCTAGAAAAGAATCTACCTATAAATAAATGTAACTTCCAATAAGAATTTCAATGTAGAAAACAAATTTCCATATTACTGGATTTCATAACTTAATATTCTAAAATTAGGGGAGTGACTCACAGTGTTTATTTTTGTTTTTCAAGGATGTTTAAAATTTTGTCATTTCACACTAGAGAAAATTTTAGTATCTCAAAGGGAGGAACACTGTTATCTCAAAACAAAGGATGATCTTTGCTATAATAAATTGTTTTCAATTTAGCAACATGTATATAAACATTAATTTTATTCATTCTTATTCCTATGCACAGGAAAATACAGCTCATACACTGAAGTCTGGACGATCAAAAGAAGTTTAAAAGACGGCAAAATTATAGAAAGAGACATGGCCAATTTATTCAATAAATGTAGCCTAGGCATATTTTAAGAAAGGCTTCGCAAAGAGGTTGCTCACAAGCTGAATCCTGGAACATGAAAGATAATAGAGGATGAATTAAATGTCGAAAAGTATAAACTGTATACACAGTCACCAAGTGTTGGCTTTTGTGTCAGGAATTAGGTTAAATACTAACTCTGATATTTAACTTTGGACAAATCACTCTACCCCTTAAATAAATGTACCTATAAAATGGAATTTTGTAAATATGAATTTCTCAGATTATGTAGGTTGCTGTCATTACATAAGAAGATTCATACAAAAAATCTTAGCATATCTAGTGCATACAAGGTGCCAAAATATTGTTGAGAGTTCTTTTTATCATTTTTATTATTATTACTATTACAATTTTATGTAATTAAAGTAAAATGTACACCAAGCTGTGTGAAAGGTTGAATTTCTAATAGGTATGTTCCAGGACACACAGCATAATTTATGTCATATTAAGGCCCCAGACCTATGGGAGAGCCAGATTACATTTTGTTCTTAGAAAGCTCTTTTTTCATACTACTATGGAACATATTGGAAGAAGCAAGAATTGCAGCAAAAATTCTAGTTTGGAAACTGTTTCAATACTCCAAGTGACCCAGTGTGGTGTACTATGGAGAAAGGGGCTATGAAAAGAAGATAATGATAATGATTTTAGGATACTTAGAAAATAGTGAATGTGGAGAATCAGTGTGTATTGGGATGTTTGTGAGATAGAATAGTTTAATATTCTCCCCAGATTTATAATTCATCATCCTATGTACCTTGATATAAACATTTCTAGATATTCAGAATGATAAGTTGGGGCATCCTGAGAATTTATTTTTAAAAATATATAATGAATGCCTTTGATCTATGATATTCAAAGCAACCACTTGTGATGACTGAACAAGTATACAAGGTAGTAGGAATACAGTCTAAAATGTCTATGTGATCCTTCCATAAAATTAAAATGCCAGGCGGTAAAAACATGCAGTGCTTTCATCAAATTTCAAAGTTTTAAAGGAGAGGGTACTGGCTTAGTCAACAATTGTTATGTGAAATTTAGTTAGTGATCTAAATGGATAGCTGTGTAATAAGGCCAACCCCTGTCAAAAAATAAATGCAAGCACTGCTCAAAGTAAAATGCTGGAAAGACCCACTGACAGGAAGAAATGTGCTAAAAGGCAGATTTAGTTAAGAAAATGATGAATGGAAGCTTCAAGTTCTGGTCTGGAAAATAACATTTTAGCTTTGCAGATAGCAATGTTAACTGTAACAAAGAAAAGGTCTTTGCATTTCAACTTGACTTTTATATGATATTTTATGTTTGTTCAATCAAGCAATGAATTATAGGTTTAGTAATTGAATAAAAAGACTGAAATAAAGATATAAGAGCTATTTATTGGATTGTTCATTTGACATTGCTGTCAGGCAGGTCACTGGTAATTTGACATTATAATAGACTATATAAGATGCAAGAAGATTAACCAATCTTGTCTTAAAAACATGAGTGGGAGAGTAAGCTTAAAATATTAACAGAATTTTCAGTTCCTAAAATAATTCCAAAACTCACTTCTTAGTGAAAGATGCTCAAATTCTCTTAAAATTTCAGTTTTTGATCTATATATATCACAATTATATCATTGACTGAACAGACTATTTATCCTGGGAAAGGAAATAATTCTTTGCATTGGCACTATTAATCTCAGTAGTCTAATTAGGACCACATAGAACAATAACAGATTCTAATTCTCTTGTTTTAATTAATACCCAGAAAAGATATCTGAGGTTAATAAAACATCTGTTCCAGTATTTCAACCAGATGAAGTTTCAATAGTGAACCAATACTCTGAATATACCTGGATCAAGGTGTGGCATATGTATATTGCAATGGACAATGAGGAACTCTATCTTCTATGCTCAAGTAATTGGCAAAGCTATTGTCTATTTTGAAGTAAGAAAATTGTCACTTAAAGGGTAAGTGACTTGACCTAGTTAAAGAATTGTCAGTTTCAGGGTGGGTGGGTGGGGGGACAGAGGGGAGCAAAAAGGGGATGGATGTAATACAACAACAATAAAATTAAAAAAAAAAAAAAAAAGAATTGTCAGTTTCAAGTCCTCTGCCCATTTTTGAATTAGGTTGTTCTTTTTCATTTTATTTTTTGAGCTGTAGGGGTTACTTATATATTCTGGTTATTAGGCCCTTATCAGATATATGATTTGCAAATATTTTCCTCTATTGACCATGGATTTGCTTTCAATGATACATGGTTATATTCTTTAATTTATAAGAAATAAAATTAAATATAAAACATTGAAGTTTAACTGATTATCTTAATGAAGAAAATAGTCATTTTTATTTGTAGCTTTGATTTTTCTGTATTTTCCAAATTTTGTGTATTAAAATGTACGTTTTTACATCGGAGAATGGAATATTCTCCCCACAAAATATTCAGATTAGATAAAAATATTTATTACATAAAAAAGTTAAATGGAATTTGTAGTTATTGTGAGACCTCATTTAGATGTTCTCCCTGTCCAATTTGTGGAAACTCCTTAACATTCCTCAGACTGTAAGTGTCAGACACAGTGTTTAGTGTTTTGTATGAATTTATACAAATCCTCACAACAGCCTTTCATAGCAGCTGCTATTATTATACTACTACTTTATGAATAGAAAAAGGTTTTTAAAGAAATTAAGTAGAAAACATATAAATAACAATTGGAGCTAAGATCAAATGTAGAAATTTCTCTTAGAAAGCTTGCCTCCTACTACTACACTAAACTTTACTGTCTTAAAATGAAATTTGCTCTATTATATTATCAGTGATGATCATACTTTTTAATTCAATAAGAGCATCTGTGAGCCAGCTTTCAGATTAACCATTCCTCATCATAAGACAAGCAGGTTAAGCAGTAAGAATAAGTATTTGCATCCTTCAAAAGACATATGTAAATTAGAATTAAGCAAAATATCAATGACCTCTCAACTGCATATACTTAAATGAAAGAAAACTTTTAATTGATTATCACTTATTTAAAAATAAGATATTTTTCTTTTAACTGTAAAAATATTGGTGATCTGTAATGTTGAAGTACATATTATATATAAGTAAAAATAAGTCACTAAAATACCAACCAGGAAAGCAAGTAAATACAAATTATCAACACTTTCCTTAAGTTACAGTTTTTTGTTTGTTTGTTTGTTTGTTTTTGTGAACAAAAAGCAGAAAAGGTAATACAGAGGTATATATTTCTATCATTGTCCAAACAAAACATATCAGTTATTTTTGAAAGAATATTCTTTTTACTGACACCAATTCTAGCATGTATTGATTATATAGATTTTAATATATGGCTCATTGAGTAACATAATTAGCAACTGCTTCCATTCGGGCTTTGCAAAGGATAGAGGACTTTTCAGATGGACAGCATTTACATTTCCCCTCTGGAAAAATGGAAGTGTTTATAATTAAATCTATATACACTGACAGTATTTACATACTGGCCCTAAGTGCCATACTCTAGAAAAATCCAGATTATTTGGCACTGAAAGGACAGAGTTTAAATAATTGGAACACTTTTCAACATAAGCTTCCAATAAGTATCCACTCATCACCAGAATTATGGTGCAAATGTTCTAAAAAGTCAACTTCCCATACTTAATCCTCTTTCCATTGGACAAGAGTTTCTTAGTGGGACCCAAGTAAATCTCAAAAATATCAAATATTTTTATTGAGATTTTTGTGAGTGTGGATTATAGTATGTTAATGATTTTATTTTTAACAAGCTGATAAGGTATTACTATTAATGTTAATTAAATAAATATTGTATTTTCATAGCAATACATGCAGATGATATATTTGACATCAGGTGGTAAAACGTTAAGACAGAAATAATTTTAAAATTAAGAGAGAAACATTTGTTTCTACACAACAGTGAGTATCCCAGCCATTTAAAAAATAAGTCTAAATCTGCAAAGGCATTTGTATAAACACTGTACTGAGATCCAGCATTTATACTAAATTGGAAAGAGATGTTGTGGCTCCAAAATATTTTAGGATAGATGATATTAATAAGCTAATATAACCATAAAGGAATCTGAAATTAAATGAAATTCATTGATAGGATTAAATATAACACCATTTTTGTGCATGTTATTTAATATTTCCATTTCAAATAGTAATAATATTTGAACATTGTGGCTATAAAAATCATGAAATAATTCTACTTTAATTGTGAGATTTAAGTTCAGGAACCCTCCATGGTAGCAAGTTTTTTTAAAATCAAAGAAAAGAAAACCCTGTAGGAAATTTAAAAACTAAGTCTTTAAATGTCAAAAAGCCTGTGAATGCCATTACAAATATGTTATTATTGGAGAGAGAGCCAAGATGGAGGTGTAGATAGTCACACTGTGTCTCTTCTCACAAGTAAAAACAATACATCCACCTTCAAACTAGAAATATCCAGAAACTCCTGAATGTAGAACTGCATGGGAATCCAACAAACAAAAAGTAGAAGAAAGAAAAGACTCATTCAGATAGGTAGTAGGGGCTGAGCCAGGACCTAGAGGAAGCATTAGGAGAGCAGATTGCTGGGCACTTGACAGGACAGTTGTGGGAGCTGGCCACATAGGCAAGAGAGTGGCAGCAAAAAGAAAAACTGCAGTTGGGGCACCTATTGAGTTCTCCCAGCACCAGACCAGGTCATGCTCACAGCTCACCATTCCAGTGCCAGGGAAGAAAAATAAAATGCCACATTGCTTTTTTTGACTGTGTGAACCAGTGGAGATTGGGGTGGAGGAACTATTGGAAAGAGTTCCTTTGCTTAGAGGCTCCCACAGTCCTGAAACATCCACAGAACCACCCACTCTGGGAACCATGCAACTAGAGAGGAACTAGCCCTTTACAGGAAGTGGGAGAAGTGCCAGAAAAAGGGGCGAGTGCTGAGCAAGCAGCAGTGTTCCCTCTCAGACCTCCCCAGCCCAGACAGCTCCACTACCTGGTAAAACTGGTTGCCCAGAATTGGTGAATTCCTAAGGCTCCACTCCTTACAACTAACAGGTGCCACAGATCTACCTGAGACACAAAGGCAAACACAAGAACCTGTCTAGATGTGGAGAGAGAAATATGAATAAAAAAAGGACACAAATCAAGGTCCCATTTGCTGAACTAAGTATCAGAGAAGTAGCCAGTCTGACAAATAAACAGATTGCCAGCTTGACAGACACACAGTTCAAAACACTGGTAATAAAGATGCTCACAGACTTGACAGATGCGCTTGAGTATGGCAAACACATAAGGGAAAAAGTAAGGTCTACATCAAATGAAACAAAGGAAAATATATGTAAAATAAATGGTGAAGGGAAGGGAAATGGGATTCAAATCAACGATACTGAACATAAAGAAGACATAAACAATCAGCACAGAAAGTGGAAACAAGAATTGAAAAAAATGAGGAGAGGATTAGGAACCTCTGGAATGAAATTAAATGAGCCAACATTCAAATAGGATTGCTAGAAGGAGAAGAGGAAGGGCAAGAAATTGAAAACTTGTGTGAAGAAATAATGACGGAAAAGTTCCCAAATTTGGTGAAGGAAATTGACATACAAGTCCAGGAAGCATAGAGAGTCCCAAACAAATCCAAATTGAACAACACAAAGGCACATCATAATTAAAATACCAAAGGTAAAAGATAAAGAGAAAATCTTAAAAGCAGCAAGAGAAAAGAAGAATTACTTAAAATCTTTTAATTTCTCAAAAGAAACTTTGCAGGCAAGAAGGGTCTGGCAAGAAATATTCAAAGCTATGAAAAGCAAGAACCTTCAACCAAGATTGCTCTATACAGCAAAGCTATCATTCAGAATGGAAGGGCAGATAAAATGCTTTCCAGACAAGGTAAAAGCTAAAAGAGTTCATCATCACCAAACCATTCTTAGATGAACTGTTAAAGGGACTTATATAAGAAAAAGAGGATCAAAACTCTGAACATTAAAATGACAACAAACTCACAACTATCAACAACAGTACCCATAGACATATGTAAGGATGCTCAACATCACTGATCATCAGAGAAATGAAAATTAAAATTGTGGGATGGGCCTAGAGGAGGTGACCAGCAACCAGAGAGGGAATAATTTCCAATATCTCTACAATAGAAATGAAAGGATTAACCTTCTTCAGAAGGGACAGCTCAGAGTGCTAGAGGATCACAGATTCATTGAAAAGGTCTCACAACTCCAGACAGATTGTCTTTCCTCCCCAACCCCTGGGCCCATCTACATCCGGGGCACATGCCTGCCTAAGACTCTGGCTTATTCAAAAGAGGGGAAGTCCCTTTCCAGATGTTTGCCTTACCCACCTCCAGGTCAATAAATATTGTGTAATGGATCCCAGTTCACTACTTGTGGGACAGGGGCAAGAACACAGAGAAATGTCCTCTCTGAAGAATAGCACCAAGGAAAGACCTAAAGCTGAAAGTGGGGCAGACATAGAGGATGTGTGTGGGGGAAATACACCTCTGACAAACCACCCTAAATATAAGGTAACATTAGAGAAATTTAAAACCTGTGGTACACTGACATATTCAAACCTAGCTCATTTCTGTGCCAAGTTTGACTCAACACCTCCCCTTCACACACACACACACACACGCACACATACACACACTTAGCTGGAGATAACTAAGGTTATCAGGAGTTAATTTCTTCAGATATTCAGAAAGTATACAGAAATAAAATCTACACTTGATATTTTTAGTATGAGAAACTCATAGTTGGGAAATGGGAAAACTGTTAAGGTTCTGACAATGGACAGTTCAGGTAATATATCTCTTCTTAATGAATATTTAATTTTGTGTGAAACTCTACTAAATAAGAAGCATGGGTGGCTAATATTGGTGCCATTTTTCTCCTAAGAATATATAATACCTCCTTAATAAACAAGGTAATTATCACATTAAATAATGAGAGGCAGTCTGTTGACTATTTAAAAAGTTGATATATAAAATTAAAACAAATCCCAACGACACAGGGAAGATCAGGATTATTTACCGGATAATGGTTGGTCTTATACAGATCATTTATGTATAAATGTATGTATGTATGTATGACTGATGTATGTATGACTGATGTACATAGGTCTGTCGTGAAAGTATTGAGCCACTTTTATCATCTGCTAGATTATATCGTGGCTGGCAAACTGTTTTAATTATGTTGACATTGGCTCAATACTTTTGGGACAGTGTTTATTGAAAAATATATTTTTGCTGTTGTTGTTGTCTTATACACACTATTTTGGATACATAAGAATATATAGCAGCCTGCTAGTATTTCGGGAGCATTTCAGTGGAATATCATTATAAGTATAAACAAAAAACTTCTCACCCAGGTTAGACCAACTCTTTTGTAATAAAATTAATACTTATTGTTTTCTTTCATACCATACAGAAAAACATTGAAGGAGAAGTGTGCAGGGTGTTTGAAAAGCATAAAAATCAATCCAGCCCTGGGTTCAGGGTAAATAACAAGAGAGCAAATTATTTGAGATTTCCTATTCAGGATGTATGTTAAGCTGTGAATTAAGTTTTGAAAAGTACATACTCTGGAAAACAAAGAAAAAATACTCAATTTTCATTTTTCTTTGGCAGACCCAATAGAAAGGGAGAGAAAGATGTAAATTCACATGTGATTTCCCAAGGGCAATTTATAAGAACAGAAAAATAATGCACTTGCTCCTCACTTTGATTCATAGATTTAGATTCCAGACTGAGAAGGACACTGGAACTGTATTTGGGCATTAAATATAATTAAGATGGAAAATATATCAAGTTTTTTCACTCAGGAAAATCAAGTATATTTTGTGAAAACTTCTGTGTGTGTGTGTGTGTGTGTGTGTGTGTGTGTCCTCAGGTAAGGGAAACAAATGAAAAAATAAACAAAATAAACTACATCAAAATAAAAAGATTTTGCACAACAAAGGAAACCATCAACAAAAGAAAAAAATAACCACTGACTGAAAGATTTGATCACAGGTACATTTGATAAAGGGTTACTATCTAAAATAAACACTGACTGAAAGATTTGATCACAGGTACATTTGATAAGGGGTTACTATTTAAAATTTATAAAGAATTTATAAAACTCAACACCAAAAGAAAACAATCCAATTAGAAAATGGGCAAAGGACCTGAACAGACACTTCTCCAAACAGGATATACAGAGGGCCCATAGATATATGTAAAGATGATCAACATCACTGATCATCAGAGAAATGCAAATTAAAATCACAGGGCAATATCATCTCACATCAGTCAAAATGGTTATCATCAATAATCAACAAACAACAAGTTCTGGCAAGGATGTGGAGAAAGGGGAACCCTTGTGCATTGTTGGTAGGAATGAGATTTGTGCAGGTACTATGGAAAGCTACTATGGAAAAAAATAAAAATAGAACCGCCTTATCACTCAGCAATTCCACTTCTGAAAGTTTATCCAAAGAAACCCTAAACACTGATTTGAGAGAATATAAGCACCCTGTATGTTCAATGTTATTCACAATCACCAAGATTTAGAAGTAGTCCAAGGGTTCACCAGTAAATGAGTGATTAAAACTACTAATGTAATTTACACTGTGGAATACTAGTCAGCCATTACAAAGGAGGAAATTTTACCCTTTGCCACAGCATGGATGGACTTGGGAATATTATTTGAAGTGAAATAATCTAATCAGAGAAAGACAAATGCCATATGATTTCGTTCATATGTGGGGCCCAATGAACAAGCAGAACTAACAAGCAAAATAGAGACTTAAAGATAGGGAGCCAGTTAACACTTTTGGGCTTGTGTGGATTTAGGGCTGGACAGTGAACAAAACAGAAAAAGGACTTATTGAAATGGACAACAGTATGGTGATTGCAGAGGGAAGGTGACTGAGTGAAGTTAGAAGAGGGTTTAAGAGGAATAAATGGTAATAGAAAATACATTTAAAATAAATTTAAACATAAAAACAGATGCAAATATATTTCTTACTAGATTTTCATTTTAAAGAGTTTGAAAACCATTGTCCCAACCTAATCTTTGCTTCAGGTCTCAGACATTGGCAAAAACATTTTTTTTCCAGTGGAGGCTGTTCTTTGAATCAGATGTTTTCTACCTGTCAGCACAGTGGTAAAATCAAAGTGAGGGATTTGGCACCAGCCAACTTTATGGATGACCTTTGCTCTGAGATTATATATCAGCTTTACCAAAACAAAACAAAAAAATCTTCACATTCCAAAGTAAGTTATTAAAAATCACTAACAAATAATTAAGTGTTCTGTTGCTTATTTTGCCTTTGCACCCTATGTATACATTTGTTTTGGCGCCTTCTCAAGTGGAAGAGTAGCTGAAAGCAGGCAAATATCTGGTGTTTCTCTATTCGCTCTCTGTACTTCTCCATAATGTAATTACTGAATGGCTCAAACTGAGGTCATTAAGGAAGCAATAGTTTGTATTCTCTGATTAAGAAAGGTTTAAATGTTTTTCCTCTGTATAGGATTATGTTCACAGATCATGCATGCATTCCTTCTTCCAATAAATATTATTTAATAGCCTCAGCGTAGAAAATAAAAACAAAAGGATAAATCAGCTCACTGTCTCTACAAAGAAAACAAAAAAGAGTTATGTTAATATTTACTGTTTATTGACCAGAACACATATGCTATTTGTATTTTCACCATAGCCCTGCAATAATGAGATTAGTCCTGTTTGAAACATGAAGTTACCCAGGCTTAGAATTTTAAATACTCAGTACAGAGTCAAGCACTTACTATGAGTCAATAAAATGATTCTAACTTGGATTCAACTAACACCAACCCCATGATGGCATGTTGTCTGTCTAATGATATTTTTAAGCTAATTATTTATATAAAATGACTGTTACTAATCTCAATGTCTATTCATAAATAAAGGGGTTAATGGTGTCATATGAATAATTACATTTTTAATTGGGTTTTGTTTTTACCTTAAGGAAGAACAATGAAACCTAGGTTTGTCTATGCTTGTATTTAATCTGAAAAAAGTCCTTTGATGCAGTACACTTTGATTACTTTCTGAGAAACACTGAATAACCCCATAACCCCACATATGGTGCAGACCACTACAGCCAGGCTTGAGTGCTAGTTCCAAGTTCAAGCCAGGTCTCCTTGCCACTGCTGCTAGACAGAGCGTTGTCACAGATGCCACAATTCTTGCTTTGGATTAACTAGGTTTAGATGAATGTTTCTCCACTATGGTCTGTTTACCGAAGAGCAGTAAAAAAAGACAATAATATGATTTAATCACTCTATCTTCTCATATTGCTTTTTGCTTAACATTTATTGAAGCAAGATGCACAACTGGAGGAGGAAATACATGTTTTCCTGACTTTTCTGGTAACTCTCCCAGATCCCCTTCTTTATAAAGTGTTTGGTGAGAGAGGAGAGATTCCCTAAACTCTTCTTTTTTATCAGCACAAGCCAATTTCACACATAATAAAAACTGTTTATTTTCTTCTGTTTTTAAAGTAAGCACTTGCTCTATCTACCTGACTGAAGCTGACAGCAGTTATTTTTTAAATGGATGAAAATTGCTTTTGGACAATTTCAAATATTTTCTATCTCGCTTTTAAGCAATTATGAATAACTCTGCACTTTCTCACACATACCTGAAATAATAGTTGTGTTTGTTATATGCACCAAGTGTGTAAATATGCAAGGAACTAGCCTTAAAAACATTGATATCAGTGGAAAGTAATTTTAAGCCTTAAAATAGGAAGAAAGTTACAGTGGATAGGTAGGCACTAAGATTAATGTTTGGATCTGAGTTTTCAATATATTTCAATTAAGCTAGGTTTTGGATCCTTTTCTTGCAATTGAGTTAGAGTTTAGTTGGAAGTAAAAAGCAATTGTTAATAAAAATATTATATTTATTTTATTATTTTTTTAAATTTCAGATTCCACATATATGTTCCCACTTGCTAACAAAAACGGCATAAGTAAGATCAGTGAGAAAATCATCTCTGGTTACTTCATTCTACTTGCTATTGGGGATTGGACTAAAGATCCAGAGGCTTTGTCAGGATCGTTTGTATGCTGAGTGCTTAAACACATAGTAAATATATCTTTGCTAGAATATATTAATGAATCACTAGATATGCAAAGATAGGTTACGAGCCAAAAAGAAAATAGATGCTTACATTTTCTGTATAAGAGAGAACGTGAAATTGAGTTTCCAAAAGTATTATCTTGAGGAAGAGGAGACAAGTGAGAGAGAAAGGTGAAAAGGAGGAAGTGAGAGCAAGGCATTGGAACAACATGGGAAAAAGAGAAATTCACAGTAAAAGAAGCAGGACTGAGCAAAGCACTTTTAAAAATAAAGCTGTGGAATATTTTAAGTTTATTGTTTTGTAACTATTGTCTTCCAAGTTTTAATAAGCAAATATAAGCCTGTATTTCTTCTTCAGAATTACTGCAGAGCAGAGAGAAGCAACCAACCATAAATGTTAGCTATAATGAAATTTAATAACTTATTAATTTGAGAGAATAGTGACTAGGAGTATATAAGGTTTCTGGGAATTCTAGGAGATTGGGAGGCAAAGAGGCTCTGGGGTTCCCCTAGTGTATGTGAATTTAAGTAATTTTCACTTAAAAAAATTGAGTAATTTCTGTGGAACTGTGGATTTCCAGGCCACTGTTGGTTATGCAGATTTAACAATACCCATTACAACACCTAGTGCAGTTTCTTGTGCAGTGCAAATAATACATTATGTATGAATCTATGCAGGTCATACACAAATATACTTTCAAAGCCATCCACATATCATAAAAACTCAGGACTATAGTGAATGCAGAAAAGAAATGAACAAATATGTTTTTTATCATAAACATATTCTAATTGACTAAATTTAAACTTTAGTTTCTTATTTCCTTGTTTTGTGATTTTAATATTTTCTAATTAACTTAGAAACATGTCACATATAATAAGAAAATGTATATAGAAATTTTACAAAGAGCTAGCATTGAGTTCAAGGGAGCTTCAATAACCATTGTTTTATCTTTAAAATCCAAATAACCTTTAAAAATCTGTAAATCACAGTGATATGTAAACTAATATAAATTAATTTTCACTGACTTAAAACAAGATAGCAATCCTTTTCAGCTACCATACTGATTGAATGTACGTCAGCTTGGATAGACAGGTCATGTACCACAACTTAAAATTCAATCCTCTTAACAGGTCAGTCATTTTTAAGAATGGGTATCAACAGTTTTCAAATGGGCCAAAATAATTCTCAAACATATGACTTTATTAATTCAAATTTATAGACTAAGTTATCTGTTGATGGTATCATAATAAAAGTGGTCTTGAAATAGTAAACAAACTTTCAGAAGAAAATATTTAATGTCATAAAAAAGTAAAAGTCAGAAGATAAATTTTAATAAATATGTTGAGTTCTCAGTATTTTAATTTGAAAATAAAAGTAGAAGTAATATTTATATTAAATAATATCTGACAAAAATGATTAAGCAAATAAAGCTCATATATTTAATTAAAAAAATTAAACAGGTTCAAATTACCCTGAAACTGATATAAAACTATTTTAGAACAGACATGAACTAAAAGTTAAAGTATTAGCGCTCACTTCAGCAGCACATATACTAAAATTGGGATAATACAGAGATTAGCATGACCCCTGAGCAAAGATGATGCGCAAATTCGTGAAGCATTCCATATTTTTATATACATTTAGTAAAAAAAAGTTAAAGTATTAGAACTACACAGTGAAGAGAGAATTATAATTTAGTTTACACTTACACATTTAAGCATCTTATGTTTAATGGATCTTATTGGCATACTCTGAATCTCACAATAGATTTACCGGTTTATTCTTTTAAATTGTAATAAATCTTCTCCATTACATATAATATATTCAGACAGATTCATACATAGATATGTAAATACTTGGAACTTAAAAATGATTTTAACCTCCTTATCTTGTTACCTTCGATTAATGAAAAATAATAACTGTAATACAGACATAGCATCATTGTCAAGCTTGACAAGAAAAATCTTAATTTTGAGTTGGGACTATTTGAAGAAAGTTTTTTGTTTTTACTTTAAAACATTTTTAAATGTTTGGCAATGATTTGAAGGATAAATTACTTTTTATTAAGGGCAGATCCTACAAGTATAAATGAGGTTAAATATTAAACTTTTCTACTGATCTCTCTAATGAGAAAGCTTATGAAGACTGATGGCTATAGAGACACGAATCACAGTGGTTAAAGCAAGACAGATCTATGTAGGAAAAACCAAAAGGAAGATCTTCTCAGTCTAGTGTTCCTTAAAGATGCTTCTGATCTAGTTCAAATAACACTTGCCGTCCTAAGTCCCACTGTACTCTATTTCTATGAGGGGCAGAAGAGTGCAATGGCTAAGAATGTGGCCCCTAGCCCCCCCTGCTATAACTTGGTGACATACGTAAGACAATTAATTGATCTGTGCTTGACATGTCTGAAATATATACTGATAACTTTTAGTGACAATGTATGTAGAACTAGACTTTGAGATTAGGGAATATGCACATTTTATACATTTTTATATCTTCTGCATTTAGGACAATGTGTAAGCTATTTTTATTGATGGAATTTTAAAGTTTCCTTTAAAATAGAAGCCCATTCTAACCTGCAATTTTCAATATTATGCATTCTACAAGTAAAATATTTTACAATTGACTCGATTTATGTAGCAAGTGTGTGTTCTCCAAAGTAATACAATATTCTAGAGTTTCTTCAATTTGTAGTGTAATTAATGCTATTTTTATAACTTATTTTTTTACAATGTGCCAAATAATTTTCTATACTTAGGCATTTAAGAATTGGGTCATGGCTTTCGATTTGTTACTTTTAATTCTTTTAAATAAAAAATGATAGTATAGTCTCTTAAGCACTCTAAAAAATATTATATACTAATAAAGAACTTTCAAGAAAAATGAAATTAAATGTATCTAAATTATTTTAAATACTCATAACTATTTAACTTATCAAACTTTATAAGTTCTGACAAGAATTCTCATTCAATGATTGAACAATTTTAAAACAAAGAAAATAAATATTTGAGAGTTATGATAGCACTCAAGAAACAAACTATGTAATTAAATATAAGTGGTAAATGATTTACAAATAAATGATAATCTTTTTGAAGGTGTTTTCTGCTTCTTCTTAAATCTCAGAATAGTTGCACAGAGCAGGTTATTAATAAATCATTACATGGTAATTAAAGGTGATTATCATAACTACTCATGCTTACAAACATTAAAAGTGAGATAAATCATATAGAAGAAAGGTTAAAAGCCTTTTGAGACACAAAATATATTTATCAACACATCTCTGTAAATGTTCTCTCATTGCTCTTCTGACAAAATAATAAATTATCAAATTAAGATAAATTCCTCAAAGCCTGACTTTCAAGATCTTACTCTTTCTAGTTGCCTCAATCCAATTGTATAACCTCAGATATGGAGGAAATTGGTAGATATTGACCAATGGAAATGATCAGACACACATAAACACACTCTGATAATACCTTATGTTCCAGAAATTACCTTAAGTATTCTGTATGTATCTGTCCATTTAATATATACTATAAACTTATAATTCAATATACTAAGGCCTGTCCCTAAAATATTGAGCCAATGTCAACATAATTAAAACAGTTTTCACAGCTGATATTTTCCAGACATGCCTCATATTCTTTATCTTAATTTTTCATCTGAAGAAATTAAGATAACAGAAAACATAATATATTTAAAAAATTTTAAATCTTGGGTTCAAGATTTAATTTTTTAAAAAATATATTATTTATTTTCTTGAGTACCTGGCTCTGTACTCTTAGTTCTAAATTACTTTTAATTCTATCTTGGATACCAAAGGAAACTCCATAGGGTATATTTTGTGTCTCCTACTCTCAGGCCTGAGGAATTTCTATGTCTATGTGTGGCTGGACCTTCCAGCTAGGTCAGCCAGGAACATAGCTTTGAAGCTAATCTTGTTCCAAGAACCCTGCACCACTGAGCCTCAAGGGCAACCAATATAGTGACCATGAGCAGACAGGTGTCACCCTTGGGTATACTGCCTCTTTGTTCTAGTGTGTATAAAGCCTTCTTTGTTCCAGTGTGTATATAAGATACCCTTACTGTAAGCTGTGCATGCTGCTGCTGTACAGGGTGGGAAAACCGGTCATAAAATGCTGACACCCCACGAGCTGCCCGGCCACATACAAACAAGAGGGGGTGCAGGAATGCCTAGATTCTCAGTGGCTGTTAACCTAAGTGCAGCTGTGACAGAAGCAGGGTAACCGTGTGTAGAGACTCCAACACTCTAACTGCTCCACCAGCATGTTTGTAAATCTACTGCCTACAATAAAACCTGGCAAATCTGAAAGCTCCGGGTAAATCCATGCTTATTACCAGACCAGAGGCCTCCCCACTATCAGAATCTACTGGTCTAAAAGCCAAAGGACCTCACACCTGTGCTTCACCATAACTCCTTCACATTACATAGGAAACAAAATATGAGGTAGGTGTGAACCAGAATTTTACTAAGTAAATAAACAGCTTTATTAAATAAAAAGTTTTACATGAATAAGAATCTTATTTAATGCCTAAATAATGATTCTGGTAAACTAGGATTTTATGGCAATCGTTGACTTTTTACTCTAGTGTTTTCAATTCATTTCTTTGTTGCACAGTGGACTTGGGTAAAGGCACCTTCAATTGCTTCTTTAAGGAAGATTAAGAAACATTTCCAAGTAAAATTATGAAACTCATTCAAAGAATAAAAAACATTTAAAATGTTTTTATTTTTTCTGATGCATGATATTGCTCTTGGTTTTTTGCTAACAAAAGACATGCATACTCCTCTCTCCAGCTTACCATCTGTGATATAAAATTTAAACTATAATAGTAGTAGTAATAAAAACAACAATTATACTAGTAATTTGGCAACATGACAGTTGATAAGATTTTAATAACTATAGCAGATGATGGTGATGTCTAATAAATCTTTGTATTTATCATTTAAATGCACACAGCCAAAAATTATTTCACTAGGCACTATTTCTTTGCTTGCAATCTTTCTCTAGCTACTAAAATATACTTTTCCTTCTAGTGCATGAGACCAGAGTGAGTATTGGGGATACAATGCCACCTGGTAGCAGGCCTTATCCAAATGATGGAAATTGTACAAATCCTAATTCAATTTGCAGTCAGGATAGAGCTCAAGTGTATGTTCTGCTCAAGTACTCCTTTGGCACATAGTAATAATTAGCTCAATAATGAGCTCACATTGTTCTCTTCTCTCCTGTTTGTCCAACTTCCTCTCTATCTTCTTCCGTCTTCTAAATTAATAGCTTCCACCGAAATACTCATCTCGGGGACTGTGTCTGAAAGAACCTCTATTACCATATTTAGGTTAATCTGAAAAACACAAACATTCAGCTTAGACTTGGATTATTTAAGTTACATGAAAGAATATGTCCCATCTGATTTTAACTGCTTGGGCAGATCTGTGAAAATATAATGATGACGTGTATTTAATATAATAAGTGCCTCAATTCAAAGTCTTACTTTGACATTGCAAGAATGACAAGTTCCATGATAATTTGTTAAATTATTTTTTTTTCTTCAAGTACAAATTTGAGAAATGCTCTCTTTCTCCCTCCCTCCCTCCCTCTCTCTTTCCAAACATACCCTTGAGTGAGGATGAAAACAAAACTTTTACTGTGCGTGTTGTTGTCAGGTCCGATCCTATTGGGTCTGAGACCACCAAATGATCACAGCCGGGCGAGCCCTGGTCAGGGGTTGAAGAAGAACTGTCGCAGAGTCTTTAGGAGGTTTTTGTTTGCTTTATGGGCAGCAGCAAGGTTAAGGACCACAGAGAGTCCAGGCGTTTCCACACCCACTCTCCTGCTTCTGCAGCAGCAGGGTGCTGGAGAATGCTGGCATTTCCACTCTCTTGCAACCGCAGTGCGTGCACGCAGAGCTTACGGCAAGGGCAGTCCTATATACACATTGGGACAAAGGAGGCTCTATGCCAAAGAGTTACATAGGGAGTGACAACGGCCTGCTTAAAATCACTAAGTTGGTTACCTCTGGAGCCCAGTGTCCCGGAGGCTCTGGGGATAAGATTAACTCCAAGGCTGACTCCTAGGCTGACCCCATTGGAAGGCCCAGCCATATATAGACAGGTGACTTCCTTCCTCTGATAATGCTATAACAAGAATGAATCTGAATAATATTTCTGAATCATACTTTATTGTACATGTGTACATAACAATACAAAGTATGGAAGACCTAAGGAAATTTGTTCAATTTATTGCTGTCTGATTATGTAGTATATGTGATAGAAAGGGAGAGACTGTAAACACTGCAGTTGGAGAAAAAAGTCCTATCTTCATTATACCCAAAATATAAAAATACATGTTCTAAAATAGGTGTTTCTTATAGCTAAGCACCGATTTCATTTTTCTCATAAAAATAATTACCTTGCAATGGTAACACTTTTATATTTTTCTACTTAAACTTTCATGACTTTCACATTAAAAATTAAAATTCATAAATATTAGTTCAAAGGACTGGTTGAAAGTTAAGCCATAAAATTTGTAAGAAAATGCAACCTGTCTGATGCCCCATAGTTATCTCTATTCATAGCAAAAGTAGGCACAAATTTAACATCCAAAAGAATATCTTGAATGCATAAATGAATGAATGACAGCTCATTCTGAACATTTTTGTGACTTTAATATAATTGCAAATGTACAGAAAAGTTACAAGAATTGTACAAACAAGTCCTGGTGCTCTTTATCTAGATCAACAATAAGCTGCCTAATTTGTTTTATCATTTGTTTTGCACTTTCGTTATTTCTCCTTTTCTCTCAATTTCTTCCAGAACCCTTTGAGAATAAAGTAGAAACAACATTGTGTCATTTCATTCTATATACTTTAATGTTTATTTTTAACAACGAGGAGGTTCTGTTTCATAATTGCAGTACAATTAGCAAAACTGCAGATTTACAATATTCTTATCTAATCTGCTTTATATGAGTATATTTCACTAACTTTCTCAATAATGTTTATAACAACTATAATTTCTCAGCTCACAATTCTAGATTCCCAACTTGCATTTAGATATCACATCTCCTTAGTGTCCTTTAATCTGGCATATTTTCTCAGACTATCTTTTTCTTCCATGACCTATAAATTGTGAAGAATAAAGACCACTTATTTTGTCAAATATCTTCCAAATCAGATTGGTCTCATGTTTCCTCATTATAGTCAGAATATATATTTTTGACAGAAATATTACAACTTTAACAAATTTTAATTCTGTAGTCCATTAATATCATTTCTGCTTTACTGAAGCAAAATTCTTTTATCCTTTTCTTTTCTAATTGATTCTCCTGGCAAAAGCGCAATCCTAATTAAGATAGACTTTCTGCCTACCCCCATGCCTTTATGTAGCTGGCATTTAAAAAAATATCTCACACATTATGCCTGGAATTTTTTAATCTCAGGCTATAGTGATATATATCACTATCCTTCATTATGTATACCATTCTTATATATTAAGATAAATGAATAGTTTTTCTAGGCTTGCACTAAATATATGTGCACTTGAAATGTGGTTGAAGAGACTGAGAAACTGAATTTTAATTTTTAGTTAGTTTTAATAATTTTGAGTTTAAATTTAAAAACTCATCTTTGATTCAGTTACTTGGAAACTTTTAAGTACACTTGTTACAACTCAATTATGAAAATCTACATTTTAAATAATAACTTTTATTAAATATAAATAAAAAATAGTTACCTCATGAAAACTGCACATTTTGACTGAGGTATACAAAAGTGTAAAATACATACCAGATTTGAAAGAGTACCAAAAAAGTCATGTACAATGTCTCATAGTTTGTTGTGTAGAGATTGCATGTTAAAATTATAAAATTTGGGTAAGTCAAGATAAATAAAACAACATAAAATGAATTTTACCTATTTGTTTTTACTTTTTTTTTTTTAATGTTAGTTCCATTACATTTTAAATAACTTACATGAATCACATAGAATTTCTATTGGATAGCACCATTTTAGATCCTCTAACCATGTTCTCTATTCATATAAAATACTGGTGGAAACTGTGGTGGAAATATACAAAGGATGCTGAGGGCATGTATAAGGGGAAATTCACTCAGAGTAATAGCAAGGAAATTGCTACAATTGATAGTGACCTGAGAGTACAATTAGGAACCACTAAGGAGAAAAGGAATATGTGATGGCCTAGTCACTCATTCAATACTTATTTTGAGAAATTTGTATTATTACTGGGTACACAATGATAAATTTGGCAAGGTGTGTTTTATAAATGGAACTTATTTATTTATTATTAATATTTTATTGGTTATACTTTTAAAATGTAATTGGAGAAGCCCTATCCAAGCTGTTAATTGGTTAGAGCATTATCCTAATAAGCCAAGGTTGCAGGTAAAACCCCTGGTCAGGGCACAGAAAGAGTCAACTAATCAGGAATCAATCAACCAATTAATGCATAAATAAGTGGAACAATGGATCAAATTCCTCCCTATCTCTCTCTTTCCCTCCTCCTCTTTCTCTCCCTTTCTCCCTTCCTCTACCAGCAATAGAAAAGAAAGAAAAAATAAATAAAATGCAATTGGAAAGCCTTATGCAGAAGAATGAAAGTAGATTACAGTTGGTCCTCATGTACAAAAAAAACCCAAAACAAATCAAAGACCTAAATATAATATATGAAAAAATAAACTATGTAGGAGAAAAGACAGGCACTAAACTTATGGACCTTGATCTCAGAGACAATTTTATGGATTTAATCCAAAGGCAAGGAAATTTAAGGGCAACAATAAATTAATGGGACTCTATCAAACCTAAAAGTTTCTTGCACAGCAAAAGAAACCACCAACAAAACAAAAGAGCAATCAACTGAATGGGAGAACATATTTGCAAACAACAGCTCCTACAGAATTTAATATCAAACATATTTAAAGAGCTCATACAACTAAACACGAAACAACAACAAAACCTCCAATTAGAAAATTGGGAGAGAACCTAAACAGACACTTCTCCCAAGATCATGTACAAATGGCCAACAAATATATGGAAAGATGCTCAATTTCCCTAGCCATTAGGTAAATACAAATGAAACAGTAAGATGATACTTTACACCTGTTAGAATGTCTATTATCAATAAGACAGGTAATAACAAGTGTTGGAGAGGTTGTGGAGAAAAAGGAGCCCTCATTTACTGCTGGTGGGAATGCAAATAGGTATAACCACTATGGAAAACAGTATGGAGCTTCCTCTAACAGTTAAAAATAGAGCTCCCTATGACGCAGCAATCCCTTTTCTAGGTATGTACATGAAAAATTTAAAAACACTTATTCACAAAAATATAAGCACTCCTATGTTCATTGCAGCATCATGCAAGTGACCAAGACATGGAAATAACCAAAGAGTCCCCTGATAGATGACTGGATAAAGAAGGTGGGGTACATAAATGCCATGGAACATCACTTAGCCATAAGAGAAGATGAATTGCTGTCATCTGTGACTGCATGGATGGACTTGGAGAGTATCATGCTAAGTGAAATCAGTCAGAAGAAAGCTAAGAGTCATGATTTCACTCACATGTTGGGTATAAAACTGAAAGTGAGAAATGAACAAACAAGTAAACAAACAAAAATTCATAGATGCAGACAGCAGTATGGTGGTTACTAGAGGAAAGAGAGGCGAGGGGTAGTAAAGGGGGTCAAATATGTGGTGACAGAAGATGATTTGTCTTTGGGTCATGGGAACACAATAAAATATATAGATCATGTATCATAGAAATGCACACTTAATACATACCATCTTTTAAACCAATGTCAATCCCGATAAATTTGATTTAAAATGCATTATATGTCCTCTCATTGTTTTACTGTGAAAATACAAGCCCCAGACATGACCACCTGTTCTTTATTGGATTATGGCAATTGTGTTTTAACTTATATCCATGCTTCATCCCTACACCAACACTATCAACACACACACACACACACACACACACACACACAGAGTCTATTTTTAACACTGAATCTAGAGTAATCCTTCTAAAATATAAGACAAATTATCTCACCATACACCTTAAGACCCTCTAGTAGAGGAGTCCCCAACCTGATAGGAACTGGGCCACACAATAGGAGGTGAGCATCAGGCAAGAGGGAGAAGCTTCATCTGTATTTACAAAAGATCCCCATCACTTGAATTATCACCTGAGCTCTGCTTCCTGTCAGATCAGCAGCAGCATTAGGTTCTCACAGAAGCTCGAACCCTGCTGTGAACAGTGCATGCAGGGAATCTTGCTTGTAGCTCCTTGTGAGAATCTAATGGCTGAAGCGGTGATGCTAGCACTAGGGAGCATCTGCAAACACAGATTAGCGTTAGCAGAGACATTTGACTGCACAGACACCATAAATAAATCAATTGCATGTAGACTCAGCAAAACCATATCAGTGAGTGGCAAGTGACAATTGAGCTGCATCGGGTAGCAGGCTTTCTAGTGGCAAAGTGAGTTGATGTTCTTCAGCTGTACAGCTGCATCTGATGGCAGGCTTTAAGTCAGAATACCACACTTGTGTTAGTCCACGTGTGGCCCACCCATTATTTTATTTACAGCTTCCGTCAATGCCTCTTTCCCACAAACTTGTCTCAGTCACAGTTTTGGTAAGGCCCCATGCCAACCCTAGCATGTGGTGAGATGTTTCATTATTTCATTACATATTACAATGTAATAAAATAATAGGAATAAAATGCACCATAAATGTAATGTGCTTGAATCATTCTGAAACCATCCCCACCCCGGTCTGTGGAAAAATCATCTTCCATATAATTGCTCCCTGGTGCCAAAAAGGTTGGGGACTGCTGCTCTAGTGGCCTCTTGTGTCCTTCAGAATGAAAGTAAAATTCCTTATCCTAGCCTATATCATCAAAGAGCTGGGTATCTGGCTCCTAAAGCTCTCGCCCAGACTCACTTAGTACCAGGAGCCTGGTCCTTCTTCTTCCCTCTCTTGGGTGTGCTATTCTCAGAGGCATCTCTTTTAACCCATCATCACTCTCTTCTGGTCTCTGCCAAATGTTCCTTTTGTAAAGGGGATCTTCTTGAACTCCCTACTTAAAATAGAAACTCTTTTTTACCCCATTTCCTACTGTAATCAATCATTATCTGAAATTCTATGTATTTACTTCCTGTTTGATTGTGCATAGCTACCCAGTCTCACTAGTCTGCCAGGCCTTTCTTTGCAAGGACGATCTTAACTGTGCTGCCACTGACTAGAAGAGGGCATGTGACATAATATGCATTCAGTAAATATTTTTAAATAATAATTTTAAAAACAGTAGGGAAGTACAATATCATGGGAAAAATGCTTCAGATATAACAATCAATAAACTAGGTGGTAATGTCAACATTTCATCCAGATGGTAAACATGAGTATTCTTTCATTAATTTCATTAATTTTTAGAAATGTGTAATATAGAAAACCTGAGCATCAAAGGGGCTTTAAAAATATGCATTTATAGTATTGCTCTTATTTAGTATGATGAAAAAATTAGTATGATGAAAAAATTAAGTGAATGAAAATAAACTTTAATTTTGAAATACAAACTAATGACAAAGACTGAAAGGTAAAAAATGTTTTTGAAGCTCTTTTATCATATTAAACATGATTGTATAGATATGATTTAAAATTTTTCAGATATATAATATTCACATGTAAACATAAATGTTGTCTAAATTCAAAATTATTTGGACTATTTTAAACCTTTCATGTTTACAAAGTTCTCTTCCAAAGTCTATAGCTATTTTCATAACCAGAAGGTATGATATTTCCAAAACTCAGAGGACAGGCTGAAGTTGAAGCCTCACTTGAATAAAGAAACAAGGAAACAGAAAACATGGACTATGAGGAGATGATAATAATAGGAAAAGTAAACCCAGAAATAAAGAACTCAGTTAATCAACTTAAAAATGTTATTAAATTATTTACAGATAAACACACACACATACTTAAAATGTGTGAAGTTTAATGAACTTATACACTGAATATATTAATAAAAACCACCACTCAAAGAAAGAGCTGTGTTAGCACCCCAGAACCTTCCCTTCATATTCCCTTCTAATCACTTTCCCTACCTCAAAGGGTAATTATCATCTTGTAACAGCCTAAGTTAGCTTTTCCAGTTTTCATTTTTCATAGAAATTAGATGACTACCACTTTTTAAAATCTGGCTGCTTTCGTTCAGCACCTTATTTTTGAAAATCAAATTAATGGAGCCACAATTTATTCACCATTCAACCACTGATAGATGTTTGGATATTTTCTAGTTTGGAACTTTAGCAAATAAAGGTGCCATAACATTCTAGCACACATCGTGATTATGTGTGTCTTGTATGTGCTCCTATACATCATATGCATGTTAGGCAAATTATCACAGTTGCATATTTTAAAATTTTAAACTATATATCTGATAATAATTGTTGTGGTAGTAGAACCTTGAATTAATGGGAATCATTTAGAAGAGTGTCTGGAAAATGTTTAATGAATGTTAGTTATTATTAGTATCAGTATTATGCCAGATTACAGGAATAAATGTCATTTAGCAATATAGCAAAGAGATTAAACATTTAAACCCTAGATATGAATAGGACTGAGTCAAAATCTTTGTTGTATCACACCCAAGCTGGCATATTACTGAACCATTTTAAGTCTCTTTTTCTTGACTGTAAAATGTTGAGGGTGCTTAAGAAGAAAGTAGCAATGTAAAGACTTAACACTTGCCAAATACTTGAAGGAGGTTGAAAATATTAGTAATTACTAGTATATTATGTAATTAATAGAAATGATAATGTTATCATTTTTTACTAAAAATATGTATTTGTAATGCACCATATAAATTTAAACAGAGGTGATGCTTAATATCTTAGTGCTTTCCCTGGATTTACATATATGTCATTCAAGAAATCTCCTATCTCCTAGCAACTTCATGGGCCATCCCTTTTTTAACTTGAAGCTTTCACATATGATGCCAAATCTTTTTGAAGTTCTGCATTAGCTCATAAGATCCAGGTAACAGAGTTAGTATATAATAACTAGATTCAACTATGATACTATTTCTTTGATTTTAAAATGTGTGAAAACTTGCTAATCATGCTAAAATTACTATTGAGTGTGTCTGGAAGTAGAGACTGAAAATACTCAGCATCACTGAATGTACATCCTAGGGCCTATACGCTAATTTAAATTCTAAACTTAGATTTCATATTACTATATTTAAACTGAATTCATTTGAAAGAAAGAGGCATAATTTATTGTTTAACTAAAGCTCACTGTTGCATTTTCTCAAAGAAAAATCCATAATGTGGTGTCCTTTAAAACAAATCCCTGAGTTTTATTACAGTAGTCAAAAAAACCAATATATTTGACAGTGGATTTTCTAAAAGAAAAGGATTTTTTTCTCTTATGCACTAATAAACAATGAGGTGTACATGTTTCTGGAAGGAGTTTGTGTGAAAGAAAAAGAAGCACAACTCCTAGATTATATGCTATTTATATAGCTGCCACATCTTTCAACCAGCTTTTTGTTTGACAGAAATGCAGCTCTACCTGGATAAGGTTGGTTTTTAATTAAGTGTTCCGTGTCTTTCAGCAAGTGAAAAATGAGCTAATAGCAATATATTCAAAAGAAAACATCATAGCTTTATTTCTAAAGTTTGCTACTGATGATGGGTTATTTGTGCTAATCATATCCACACAGGTTAAGAAACAGATATTACAATTTATTTAAGCACAATATTCAATACTAACATTGGTTTTCAAAAGCACACAGGACATTTAAAACTCTTATATTCAAGCTACTAGTTCAAGCACTTTTACTTTGATTTAACCCTATTAAAAGACTTAAATACAGAATGAAGAAATACTATCATGTTTTAAGATATATGCACTATATATGTCATGATCTTTTCTTAATAAATCTCTTGAGAATGGATCTATTTTTATAAGTGTGCTGCCTGTCTATTAATCCTAGTTTTTGCAATGTTAATAAAAGAATCTATAGAGCACATTTTCCTCTTCCAATAATACCCAATGACAGTTGTATTTCTTTGTTAACAATATAATCTGCTTTAATATTTTTAACTCGTTACCACAAAAGCATCACATTGTAAAGTATTTCTTATCTTATTAAAAAGGATAATTCTTGCCACTAACTTTAATAGATAACCTTGGAAGTTTAATGAATGTACAAGACATATCTGTGTGCGTAAATGAAGTTCTCTATACTACATGATTTTTCCTCTTTGTCTTGTGCCCTATTTACTGCTTACAGGGTATTTAAAAAGAAAAAAAGTGGTTTATTACCATTCATCCCAATTAACAAAATTATGCCAGGTACCTAAATATAACCTCATCTAATTTCTGTAAGAGCAAGCCCAGAATACCCTTTTCTCTCTTCCTCCCTCCCCCGTGCCCCTCCCTTTCCTTCATTATCTTTCATTTCTATGATTTCCATAAAATTTAAGGATGTCTTGCTGGGTGAGTCAAAAGTAGACTTAATTCCTTTTGCAGGTACCATAAGAAGCGCTACCAAACAGATATTATACTGACTAGTTTGCATAAGCCAAATCAGAAGTATACACATTGGACAAAGACTCTGGCTCAGTTATTGACCAGTGAGCTGAAAAGCTACTTTGAAGACAATCTGTGAGAGTGGCATACAATTAATAGTAATTTTAGTTTTTTATTTTTGGGGTAGTGGAATATTTTATTCCACAGTATTTTTTTAAAGAAAAGGCAATACTAATTTCAAAGCCCCCCATAATAATTTCTGTTTCCTATTCTCCTTTGGGGTTATGGGCAAATCTCTCCTTAATTCCTCTTTTATGGGGACTATAAAGTATTTGTCAGTTCTCCTAAAGGATGCTGATCTCAACATCTGTGTCTCAGATCGAATTGTTTTCAGGAACTCAGAGTTGATTTAACACTTTATGTGAATTTCTGCCATGTTACTCCAGTAAGATCTGCTTACCAAGGCATTAGGTGTCATGATTTTGGCATCTATCTTTCAAGGAATAATTAAAAATCCAACTTGGCATCTCACTCCACATGTGTCCTCACTCTCATCTTCGTTAGCCAACTAATCTTATTTATTTACTTGTTTTTCTTTTTTCTTTTTATTTTTTAATTACAGTTCATATTCAATACTATTCTGTAGTAGTTTCAGGTGTACAGTGCAGTGGTTAGGCAATTATATATTTTACAAAGTGGTATCTGCCTGGCACAATGCATAGTCATTACAACATTGTTGACTACATGCTGTACTTTATATCCCTGTGCCTATTTTGCAACTACCAGTTACTGTTTTAATATAAAATTAATACAAAAGTTTGGTATATGCTTTGTGATCCGACATTAAAAATATCTGTATATCTGGACATTTACAAAATAGGTAAGTTGTGCTATTTGCTACTCAAAGATCTCAGCACTCATTGGTGATTTGAGTTAATAATATATTATCTTCTTTTTCTAATTATTTTAATATTAAGACAATGAAGGTATGGTTGGCACACATATACCTGCCTATGTTTGGCTTTATATGTATGCATTTAAGGACAGCTTAGCAAAAAATAAAAATAATGACTCAAAGAAGTTTGCATACTGGTAATTTGGGTGGAAAAGATAAGATAAGGCATCCAATCTAGAGCCATGTAATTTGCAAAACCATGTTTGATATTTTTATATAATTTCTACTTGGAAAACATAAACATATGCATTTCTGTAATATAAAATATTGAAAATAAAACACCATAAAATCACCTTGACAAATGAAGACAAACCGAATGTAATGATTTACGATGCTGCTAGTGAAGAGAATGTTTTTATTCCTTTTTATTCTATCTCTACAAAACATGGAAATGTGTTCTTATTAGTTTGAGATGTTATCAATCTTTTTAAAGTCCTCCCCAGCTTCCTACCCAGACATTAGTGCTCTGTTCATCATTAGCAGGCTATTTTTAATTCCAGAGTTGTTTTATTTATGTATGTGTGCATGTTTGCATGTATGCATGCATGCTCCATGCACAGACCTGCACACTGACCGACTCACTGGGTCCCCAGGAAGCCCCTCCACCGACACAGAAGGAGGGAGAGGGGAAGGCGGAGAGCTGCAAGAAGCACCTACAGTTATTTCTCCTTATCCAAGCCGAGCTGCTACATGCAGAAGGAGAATTAAGACTAAGTGTATTTAGAATTATGGTTAGGAAAAGTAATCTCTTGGTGAAAGGATAGGGACAAAAGAGGGGACTTCGGAAGGGAGATTGCAGAGCTGTTCATGGCCTGATGATGCACTAATTTATTCCTGTTTGAGAACGTGTTACTTCATGTGGGCATCTCCCTAATTTGTCAAAGGCATCCATCATCTGATAACGTAATTTGAAGATGTCCTCTCATAAAAGATATAGCTTCATATTTTTCCAAACTCTGTTGCTTATTATTTGTACAGAATAAAAAATAAAATTATTGTCTATCATATGCAGCTGAAAGGAAATATTATGTCTATTAATTCTTAAAAGGATGTGAATTTAATTAAGTATTTTATTTATTTTTTTCTTTTTTTTTCCTTAGAGATGACCATCAATATGTGAGATACATCAATTGGCTGCTTACCCTCAATGGGGACTTGGCCTGCAACCCAGGCATATGCCCTGACCAGGGATCGAACCACAACCTTGGCGTATCATGGTGATGTTCTAACAATTTTTAGTAACAGTGTAATGGTGGGGAAAATGGAGTCAATCAGGCTCCCTCACCCAGATGGCAGAGCATGAATGACCCAGCAATGCTCAAGTAATCTCAATTAAGGACCCGCATGCGCAGAAACACACTCTGTTCTATAACATAACAAGTGATGTCATACCCTGGCAGAAGCTGGCTTTTTACATGCAGTATTTAAGGAAGTGGGAACTTTCCGCTATTTGGATCCCTCAGCAGAGACAATAATGGCATGTCAGCTATCCCAACGGTTCTGCATGTTTTTCTTCCATCTGCCTGAATCCTGAGTAAACCTGCCTGGTCTTGAATGCTTGCAGTGCAGTAATGCTTCAGATACTCTAGAAATGTATCCTCAAAAGTGAGTTTATGAAAGCAAGTGTATTCATTAAGAATGCCCTAGTCATTTCCTCTTCTACATGAGAAGTAATTCAGGAGGCTAGAGAGCAGATTAATTTATCTACCTTCATCCTGAGCTAAATTGTGTGGTGTTCATCTTTAGGAGCAACAAGTGTTCTCTGGATGTCCTAGAAAGGACAAATATTTGTTTATTCAATTGTAGATTTGGTATGTTCTTTCAATCCCAAATCTGAAATATAGTATAGGCTTAAAAATCATATACTTACTAATTTAAAGAGATATGAACCCTTATGTTCATTACAACACTACTTACAAGAGCCAAGATATGGAAGCATCACACACATGTACACATACACACACACATATTAGTCATAAATAAAAAAAAGAAATATTGCCATAGGTAACAATATGAGTAGACCTGGAGGGTATTATGACAAGTGAAATAAGTCAGGGAAAATAATTATCATATGATTTTACTTATATCTGGAATCTAAAAGCAAAACACGTGAACAAATAAAACAAAAGAGACACAGTTTCACAGACACAGGAAACAAACTGGTAGTTACCCGATGATGGGAGTTGAGGGCAGGTGAAATAACTGAACAAGATTAAGAGACACAAACTTCCAGTTATAAAATAAAAAACTCATGGAGTTCTAATGTATAGCACAGGGAATATAGTCAATTATATTGTCATGACTTCTTGTGGCAACAGATGGTAACTAGACTTATTGTGGTAATTATTTTGTAGTGTATATAAATGTTGAATCACAATGATGTACATCTGAACGTAATAGGATATTGCATACCATTATTCTTCAATGTTAAAACATGTCCTTAGAATTAAGAAAGTGCTCTTAAGGTTAAAGGATATGATTCATAACCACACTCAGGTGTTCATTATGGCCTCATTTAAAAGGTTCTGTAGTCGAAGGCCAGCTGTCTTAAATAGTCTATTTCTTCACCACTACCACAGTACGTGCCAGCAGTTTCCCTCACTGTATTCTGTATTTGGGTGTTGTTGCCTTGATACATTAAGGATCCATGGGTTCCTAAGAATTATTTCTTAATATGTGTCCATCCTACAAACTCTCTCTTTTTCTAATTTAATGCCCCTTCTAGTTGTCTCTAAACTCGTCTATGAGCAAGGAGATCAAGATGTCATTAAAACTATAATGAAAATATCTACAGCTTATAACATTGCAAATGTAAGATGATGTTCTGGAAGTTTGTGGGGTTTTTTATATTAGAATTATTCAGGCCAATATCAAGACTTACCTAATAGCCACACTTAAAAACTTAAGAAAAAAATTGACTTCCAAATGTTATGTCTACTTCACTAGCAATAAAATAAAAATAGAACTTCTAAGAATACTGGGTACAAAAAAAAATGAACAAATTCTTGTGGTTTGATTCCCCAGCCAGGGCACATAACCAGGTTGCAAGCCAGGTCTCCAGCCAGCTCCGTAGCTGGAGGCAGGTGAAAAGCAACCATACATTGATATCTCTCTCCCTCTTTGCCTCTCTCCCTTCTCCCCTCTCTGGAAATAATCAATAAACTCTTTTAAAATATTAAAAATAATTATTCACAGATAGTTAAATCCACAAAATATAGTGAGGAAAATTTAATACAATTAAGTATTTTGAAGAAAAACATAAAATAGTTTACAAAACAGGTTAAAATTGTCTGAATATTATTAATGGAAGCTGTTGAAAAACATCAAAAATGTTAATCACATATACATAACAGTTATCTGTAATGCTTTTTTGATCAAAAAACTTTTGGCATTGGTTGGGTGGCTCCAATGGTTGGAGTATCGCCCCATACACCAAAAGGTTTCAAGTTCAATTCTTGGTAGGGGCACATTCAGGAGAGTCGATTTTTCTCTCCCATATCTGTCTGTCTGTCTGTCTGTCTGTCTGTCTCTCTCTCCCCCTTCCTTTCTGTCTCTCTAAAATCAATAAACATATCCTTGGGTGAGGATATTTTTAAAGAAGACTTTTGGTGTGCTAGTCAACAAGTAAATATAAAGTATGTTAACTATATATGTAGAGAAGGTACCAGGGTCTCTGAATAAGTTTTGATAAAATGAAGGAAATATGGAGTCATAGTGCTCCCTAATGCTTTACCTTTAAAAAATGGATACATGTGTAGAATAAAAGAAACAATCTGTTTCAGACTGGTTCTTTTAAAACCAAATATAAACTCAAGAAGGTTAGAAGGTCTGATATTCGAGGTCATATTTTACCTCACAAAATTAAAATTATGATCCACCTTTCTTGTGACAGTAGAGTGAGAATTTTATAGTTAATTATAGAACTCATCTATTACAAATATAGAGATAGTAGCAACATAAATGAGATAATATGTTAATATGTTTTGCCTTACACAAGTGTCAAGTACATATATCATTCTCAGTAGTAATAAAGCCTATGACACAATCACTACTATAACCTGAGTATTCTGATTCTTCACTGAGTTCCTGTTCAAATGCTGCCATGTAATAACTGTTATCAAAAATCACTTCTTGAAAAGTATTTTTTGAACACTGGAATATCTACGTTGCAGAAGATTCAAGAGCATATATTTGGTAAATTTAGCATGTGTAAGGGATATCATTTTTCATTTCTATAATTATTTTCATGTTCTATTAATCATATATTACCCCAACTATTGAATTTTTCAAAGAAGATTGTTTTATTTGTATTTAAAGCTGATTTTTCTGAGATCATAACAAAGCTAATATCTCAAAGTCCTAGATTAATAGAGGAAATAATACTATTTTTGGAATTCCCTACTAACAGCCTTAAACTTAGAACTATACCATCATCAACAGAATTACATAATTTAGCAACAATGCCAACCAGCATGAAGGGCTCTTCTCTTCCCAACAAAGTGGCTGAAGACCAGGATGAAGGCAGAGGGAGAAAGTACAAAAAGAGTCCTGGCTGCTGGCTCAGGGGATAGGTGCTGGCCTGCAAACCCAAAGGTGGCTGGTTCAATTCCCAGTCAGGGCACAAGCCAGGTCTCCAGCCAGGTCTGTAGCTGGAGGCAGGTGAAAGGCAAACATACATTGATGTCTCTCTCTTCCTCTGCCTCCCTCCTTTCCTCCCTCTCTAAAAATAATAAATAAAATCTTTTTAAAAAATTTTAAAAAAGAAGCAGACTTCAGAATTCTGAATCGTCCTTTGATATCAAAACATTTAAAAGGTCTATTGAGGTTCAGTAAACACCTAGGACAGAGAAGATTATCCCTCATTGTAATGACCTCACTGAGAAAAATACTGGAAAATCTTTAGAGAACTCTCAGGATAAATCAGAAGGCTGCGATGCTCCTCAGGAAGAACATTCAGAAATTGTGACATATCATGGATAGACTCATTTTTTAAGTGGAAAATACAAAGAAAGAGTGAAGGAAACATCCTGTGTTCTCTGTGTAAGCTATACTAATAAGTAATGAAGGATGAAGAGATCAGGAAAGATTTTTGAATAGAAATATCACACACTTGGTCCTGCGCTCTATTCTCAGGTTTTGTCCTCTGCAACACACTTTGCTTTCATAAAGGGTAGTTAGAATACGTCCACATCTCAGTACTTTTCTCTTTGCTTCCTGCCAATAAAATGTTAGGGTTGCCACAGGCTCTTCACTTTGTACCCATTCTCCATTTCAGTCTAAGATGACAGCACTTCCAATATCACTCTCTAAAATATTTTTGGGGTCCTGTGACTCATTTATGATTTGATTTATTTGACAAAGAATATAACCACATATCTCTTCAAGGTTAAACCCTTCTCTGCTTTAGCCCCTGCTAAGAATTCTGGGATGTAACATCCTTAAGCTTCCTAGAAGCACTATTGTTTAATTGGGATGATCTATGAAGTATATCCTTAATTTCTTTAGAAGAATATTTGTTGTATGGAAAGGAATTCTGAGACACTACTTTTACTCTTTTTGAAGACTTGACAAAAGACCCTTAGCTTCATCTTTAGATCCTATTTTTCTTGCTGTATTCTGGATTTAATCTTTGCTTCAGAATAATTTCTTAAATTTAGCAGCATTGGCTTCGGAAGTAGCTGCAAAACTTTAAAATCATGAAGTTTTAACCTTTTATCATGTGATAATTTTTCCTTTGTTCTTTCTTAACAGTCTTCTCTTCTTGCATTTCATTCTAAGTAGCAAAGAAAGAAAAAGTGGTACTTCTCTAGTTGGAAATATCTAGTTCACCCAGTTCACTGAATACATTTTCATTTTCTACAATTTCAGGCAACAATTTGCTAAACTTACAGCCTCTACCTTACAAAGATCTATTCTCTAGAGAAGTCTTACTCACTGCATGTAAAAGTGCAGACTTGTACAAATGGTGTGTTCAAGGTACTCTAAGCTTTTACTTAACTTTCCTCATAGCAGTGTCCAGTTCCAAGCCCATTCCCACATTTAAGGTTGTAGTTAAATCAACACTCCACTTACAAAAAAAGTGTTGTTATCTATTGCTGCACTAAAAAATATATCCCAAAGTTTTCCAGATTAAAACAACACAGCATTTATTAATTCACTTTATGAAGGTCAAGATTCTGAGAGTAGCTTAGTTGGTGGTGTTGGTCCATGGTGTTTTACGAGGTTGCGGTCAAATTGGCACTCCAGACAACAGACTTTTTGTTGAAGCTTGGTGGATCTTCTTCCAAGTTCATTAATGTGGACAGAGATTTCACTCTCTTCTCATATACCAAACCAGGCTTCTCAAAAGCGCTACTAAAGATAGGGAGTTTTCATACTGAGAAACATGTCAGAGAAAGAGAGAGAACCCCCAAGATTTGAAGCCATAGTATTTTTATAACAATATTGGAGGGGCATATTTTCATGTTTACTATCTTTTATTCATTAGAATTGATTCATAAAGTGCTATACATGCTCAAGGGAAGGGAAATTAACTCTACCTCTTTAAATGAAGAGTACCAAATTGTTTTTTAATATATAATAAAAACCACCACAAGGGTTTAGTTTAGATTCTATAGAAATGAATATTTTGGTGACCCTATCAGAAGAGGCATAAAAACTGGCCTACATGTATGCTGAGAAAAAAAATGGTATAAAATAGAATGTTTGCAATTTTATAAATACCAGGTATGATTCCATAATAGACATTGGACAAATACAGACAGCATTTTTTTTTTTTTAAGATTTTATTTCATCATTTTTAGAAAGAGGGGAAGGGAGAGAGGCAGAGAGGGAGAGAGAGACATCAATGTATGGTTGCTTTTCACCTGCCTCCAGCCACAGACCTGACTGGAGACCTGGTTTGCAACCTTGTTATGCGCCTTGGCTGGGGAATTGAACCTGCGACCTTTGGGTTCGCAGGTCGGCACCTGATCCACTGTGCTACCAGCCAGGGCCAGACAGCATTTTTAATGAATATTTCTTATCTTTATGTCAATGTACTTGTTAAGCATCAACCAATTCTTTTTCTGCCTTCTTCCACTCCCTTACTGTATTAATAATGTTTGACTTAATATCTCAGTATATGTTATATCAGAGAAGGACATCATTGGCCTATAAGAGGAGTCAAATCACTCATAAACAGATTAAATGATAATTAGTCCTTTCACTTTTGGGAAAAGGAACAGTGTGATTTCAGTTGTACCAAGTGATAATTGCTTCACATAACATGAATCAAAGTTTGCCATCTTCTTTACTGGAAATTTATGATTTAATAAATTATGCACGGGATCCAAGTTGACAAGGGGTGTATGGTGGTGATATTGTCACATTCTTACACTCAGTTGGGACTAAATGTTCCAGCATTTCTTGTTAATGAAATTTCACGGTGTAAATGAAGTGGTAGCCATTTTGCTTCTGTACCAGTCACAGTCATGATTGGCTGAGTTCACCTGTTGGTTTCTGGCTGAATTTGGGCCTGAAACTCCTCTATTTCCCACTGGATTTCCCTCTTTATATTCTCCAAGTACTGGGCCAAGTGCATGTGTAATTCAACAGGAAAAAGCACCAGCTTCTTCTACAATTTGCTTATGTCATCAACATTAGAGACAATGCGACTGTCACTTTTCTTCTTTTTTTTTAAGGAAGCACTTTATGGCTTCTTTTTAAAAAAAGATCTTATTTATTATTATTTTTAGAGAGAATGGAAGGGAGGGAGGCAGAGAGGGAGACAGACATCAATGTATGGTTGCTTTTTACCTGCCTCCAGCTACAGACCTGGCTGGAGACCTGGCTTGCCCTGGCTCGGAATGTGCCCTGGCTGGGAATCGAACCAGTGATCTTTGAGTTTGCAGGCTGGCACCTATCCACTGTGCCACAGCTATGAGCCTCAGTTTTCTTCTTAACTGTTGGTCTGGATGACCTATGGCAATTACAGACTCATCACCAGATATACAGGTAGCATGTTTTTACAGATTTCTTTACCAACTCCCACAATTATATGAGGTCTAATTCTTACTAAGTTCCTTCTATGTACATCACATTTGGAATTCTACTTTTCAATAAAGCCCAACATGATAGAAAAGGTCAGTGTCTAATTACTCAAAACTACATCAAGATAATTTTTAGACACATAAGGGCTATGCAGTTGTTATGAATCAAGGAAATGTTATTAATCCTCTAGACATAGGAATGCAAATTTGGATCCCTTTCCTACATTAACACAAAGTAGCTGGGAGTCACTCGCATTCTCTTATCTTTTCTGTTTCAAGAGTATCAAGTTGAAAAAACAAATAACTGAATGAATGAAAATATATGATTTGGTCACTGCCCATTTAAGAGAAAATCTCATATCTTTTCAATTACTTTTAAAAGGAAACCTATATGATAAACCAAAAAGCCTCATCTGTCACCAGGAACTTTCACGTGTGTATATTTATACTCCCCCAAACTTCCCACTTTCATATTTTCAAAGTCATCAGTGTTTGCTAAGGTACATAGCCCTTACACATGTTCTTTCCTCTGCTCAAAAGTATTATTCATTGGCTTTTTCAGGATATTTTCTAATATATCAAGAATAAGATAATGACACCTTATTACCTTATTTTCTCTTGTTTCCGTATTCTAACATATAATACACATAGTATTTTTATGTATTATTTTTATTTTATTGATGAGAGAGGGAGCGAGGAGACAGAGAGAGAGAACTATTTGTTGTTTCACTTATTTATAAATTCATTATTTGATTATGTTATATACCCTGACCTGGGGTGGAACCTGCAGTATTGGATAATCAGAATGATGCTCTAACAAATTGAGCTACCTGTCCAGGGCCTCACATAGTATTTATTGTTTGCATTTTATTTCTTTGTCTTCCTTACTATATTCTGATGACTAAATGAATGAATGAATGAGTAATTGTGTGGAATTAACTATGAATAAGACCTTGGCAAATTAGATACCATAACTTGTATAGTCCGAGACCATAGTCTTCATTCACTGCCTTCCTAAAAAAGATTGCACTCTTCCTTTAAGCACTTGAGCCTTGTATGCATTCTCCCTAATGCTTCAAATGTTGCAGGCATTCAGTAAATATAAAACACAAAAAGTGATTTTGGCATCTACAACAATGAGAATGAACATATATAGACAATAAACTTACCCTATAGCACTGAAAATGAAAGTAAGAAAAAGTAAAGTGTTTAGGGCATGAAATGTAACAATTTTCTTTATTATCTGAAATGTGTTGGGAAGGCTATTGATATTTTGGTTTTGGAAGAATAGAAAGTCAGAGAGAGACATTGTAGCAAAGGAGCAATGAAGAAATGTGTTTGCCGCAAATACTTAATAATGATTATGTGTAATTCTCTTTGTAATGCCGGACATTTTGTGATTTACAGTTTGCTGTCGAGAACAGCCTACGAGTAAATGCATAGTATGGATTCTTTCCTCACAGAGCTACATATTTGAGAAGGTAGAGGTATAACTCAATGTGCAATTTTGTGCATTAACAAGTTTTATTTTCTCAGATGTATACCATCACCATCACTAATAGAAACAGATGCAGGATAATGAGGCAGTTCATATGGAGAATTCAGAGAGGCTTAACTGTAATTTTCCATACCCATTATTTGCTACAGAAGTTATCAGTATAAGGATTTAAAAAGTAATCAAATTTAGTATAATTAGATTTAGCATAAAGTATAGAATAATTAAGAGTTTTGCTTATTCTCTTTACATTTTTATATTGGCAATGTTATACTCATGTTAAAACTTTATTTACAAATACACAGAAATGATACTACTTTGAGGATATTAGAAAACTCCCAAACTCCTAAATAGTTTATCCTATGCTCACAGATTGAATAATAGGCAGGATGGCCAACTATTCTTGGTTTCAGTTTACTATTAAAAAGTACACATGAAGACCTGGCTGGTGGCTCAATGGATAGGGTGCCAGCCTGCAAACCCAAAGGTCACAGGTTTGATTTCCCAGCCAGGGCACATAACCAGGTTGCAAGCCAGGTCTCCAGCCAGGTCCCCAGCTGGCGGCAGGTGAAAGGCAACCATACGTTGATGTTTCTCTCCCTCCCTGCCTCTATCCCTTCCCCTCTTTGGATATAATAAATAAAATCTTCTAAAAATTTTTTTAAAAAAAAGTACGCATAATATTATCATCTACCTCATAAAGTTATTGTGAAGAGTAAAAACATAAAATATATAAAGTGCTAGGCAACTCTACATAATAATATACTTCAGATACCATATACTCTTTTGCATCAGATTATTCCAGAAAATGAGGTTTGAACTGGAGTGAAGGAAAGTGAAAATTGAAGAACTTTCAAAAAGTAGGCAAAGACACTGGGCACATGCATAAAGTTACATTAAACATTGAATAAAGGAAGCCTAGCACCAGAGACAAAGTTTGAAAACATCAAGATTGGCATAGAACTGGCAGGACCTTTGATGATTTTAGTTTGTCCACACTGTTGTATTCCAGTGGGTTTATTAAGCATTTGGAAATACCAATTTTATCATCTGTACAATGAGATAATATACTTTTCACTGAACTCATACGGCTGTTCCCAAAGTCCTCATCATAAGTCACGTTACATTGATTTCTTTCACAATGAAGGTATGTTTCTTATCAAAGAATTAGGGTCGCTACTTCAAGTCAGGTCTCCTTCCATCACCTTTTATTCTCCCTCTACCCTTCTCCCTTCTCTTCCAGCCCTGGTTTCCCTCTGGTAATCACCATGCTGATGTCTGTGCCTATGAGTTGTTGTTGTTGTTATTGGTGGTGGTGGTGGTGGTGTGCTGTGTAATTCTCTACCTTTTGCATCCAGCCCTGGAACCTATCTCCTCTCTGAGAGCTGCTAGTCTGTTCTCGGTCTATGAGTTTGTTTCTATTTGAATAGTCAGTTTTATTTTATTTATTTATTATATCTCTGAAATAAAATAAATGAGTGTAGAATCTCCAACTGGCTAATTCCACTTAGCATAATAATCTCCAGTTTCATTCATGCAACTGCAAAGGGTAAAATTTCATTCTTTCTTATGGCAGAGTAGCATTCCATTGTATAAATGTGCCACGACATTTTTATCCAAACAGATGAAATGTTATAGCATTGTACACCTGAAACCTATATGATATCATTAATGCATGTCACCTCAATAAGTACAATGGAAACAAGATAAAAATATAATAAAAATAATCAGGGTCATGACTAAAAAAATAACAGATGAATTATAACAAAATAAGCTTTAGTATCATCCTTTTTAAGATGAAGAACCTTTTCCAGAAAGTTAATATATTGATAGTACATTGTAAGTTTAAGGCAGAATGAATGCTAAGCAAGTACTTTTTATCCCTATTATTTAAAAAAGATTTTATTTATTATTTTTAGAGAGAGGGAAAAGGAGAGAGGCAGAGAGAGAAAGAAACATCAATGTATGGTTGCCTTTCACCTGCCTCCAGCCATGGACGTGGCTGGAGACCTGGCTTGCAACCTGTATTTTTTTTAAACATAGTGTGTGGCATGCATACATATTTATTTATGAATAAATAAATGCTTTACACATGGCAAAATGAAAGTTGGCAAGTATTCATATTCATGACTCCATGACATCAGTCCCTTTTCTGGACTTTCAACTCATTCTCCCCAGCCACCTCCCCTCCACTCTTTTCTCCTCACTTTCTCCCATTCTCCAACCCCCCTCTCTCTGAGATGATGACATGAGAGTAGAAAATTGAGCAAGCAATTTAAGAAAAAAATTATGATTAGCTAAAAAGTTCGAATAAAGCAGATTGAGTTCAGAGTTACTGATGTCCAGGTGGAAGTAGAGAACATGGGTTTCAATGAAAAAGCAAAGAGGTGGCATGTTAACCAATGTGTATCTCAAGAGCTTTAAATCTGCCCTTGATGGACAGTAGAATTATAATACAAAGGAATGCTTTAAATAAGGATCAGGACCATTACCTTTAAGGTATAAAAAATACCTAACATAACTGGTTTGGTAAAGATTTAATAGAATAGAATGACAACAAATTCAGAAACTCTATTTAGCAAAAATATTTCCCTTCAGCAAAATTCCATGTCTATTTATGATGAGATCCTCTTTATTTATCTAAGGAGTAGTTTCATCAAACTTCTATATTGCTTCCTAGATTTTGAAAAAACAATATTTTTTAATCTAAAATTTTTCAGAAAGTACTCAATTTGTTTTTAGGAGTTAGCACATTTGTATTTAGAGTCTGGGGACACTAACTGTGAATCATCCACAACTTATATGGATTTATGCCTCTATTCTGAACAGAATCTCAAGAATGTGGTTATCTCCTACTTAGAAAGTGAAAAACTGAAGAAAATATTTGATTATGCTGACACAATTCTAAAGCAAACCTGGAAATAAACATATACATATTTTACTAGGCTACTTTAGCAGGAAATGATAATTCTGCTTTGGCTCAGAGGTTTGAGATGCTCTTTATAGTACAGACTTTTGGAAAGATGACCATTGGGTATACAGGATAGAGTCAATCCATCGACAGGAAATGCTTTTAATAGTGCTATCCACTTTACGTTTTACTTCACATTTCTAGACTTCATATTATCATTGCATGAACAATACATGCAACATAGTTTTGCTTAGGTCTTCCCTTAGTATGTCTAATACTTGACCTGAATTCAATGTATTTTATTCCCTTAGTTTAACCATTTGTTTGGCTACAATGTACAAGAGAATTCTAAAAATGTTTTGTCAGGGATTAACCTTGTGTTCCTGAAAATGTGAAATAGTTTCATATTGCCTTATTATTTTTGATAATTCAATTTAATATAAATTAGAGTAGGAAACTATATTTCTTCAGGGCTTTAAAGACCTTGTTTTGCTATTGTACCAGCTAGGTTTTACTTTTTCTCTTAATTTTAAAAACCTCTTTGAGATTTGCTTGTTTGGGAAATTTCTTGACTTTAGCTTCTAACTCTACACATGTACGAAATTTACTATTTAGTCCCCAGTGTGTAAAACAGTCTCTGGTGTGTGTACATTCTCGATGTTTATTGATCTTTTACTAACTGAATTTTATCCCTTTTTAAATATATCCTCTTCATCATAATACTTTATTCCACAAACAATTTTTTATTCTTTTTAGTAGCGAAAGGAAGTATCCTTATATAATTACTGGGATATATGTACTTTCTTCTATTTTGCTTATTTCCTTAGTTCATCATGGCATCTTTTGGAACTGTTCTTCTTAGAACAATATCCTGTTTGGCCACATCACTCTAAGAAGATTCGTTTTAGAGTTTTAGGTAATATAATTCCTTGTTTTTACCTATTATGATAGCTCTGAACAATATCTAACAGCACAGACTTACAGTCAAAAGCTATCATATATAAAACACAGAAGTTACTACAATAAACTGATTTTTTCTTGGATTTTCTTTATTATAATATCATTAGGTAAAATGTGTGTATTTTTAAAAAAGATTTTGTTTGTTATTTTTAGAGAGAGGGGAAGGGAGAGAGGCAGAGAGGGAGAGAAACATCAGTGTATGATTGCCTTTCACCTGCCTCCAGCTGTGGACCTGGCTTGCAACCTGGTTATGTGCCCTGGCTGGGAATTGAACCAGTGGCCTTTGTGTTTGCATAAAATGTGTGTTTTAAAACAAAATTGAAAAGTCTACATTCTATAACCTCAATAAATGTATATAATTAAGTTATTTAGTCATTCACTCAAAAAACATTTAATAGTGTGTAATGAAAATAATATATAGGTATTGGGGGTACAAAGGTAAATAACATTCAGATATCAGTTATGTTGTATTACTTATAATCATATTGAGTCACATAAGTATATATGAATATATAAGTTTATATAAATATTAATGTTATTAAGCTTAAATCTTGTGAAAATATTTAATTTAAACATGTCCATTGCAATTTTCTCAAAGAAGGAAACTTCAATGACTTCTAAAGCCTGTACAAAACAGAAAGTGTGATGGGTAGCACTGCAGAAGCATAAAAGGGAAAACAGTGCATCACATTATTTTAATAGCCAATTTAAAACATTGTACCATTATAATCCATCATCCAAGGTGATGAAAGTATTCAGAACCACCCATTTAAATTCCATTACTTCAGATAAAACTTGTAATTGCAGATTCAGCCCAATGTCTCTTTTACAATTATAATTTATAACCAAATAAAATTTGAACAAAAGAAAAACCTCTTATCGATAAGTGTAGTGTCATTTAAGTAGATGTTACATACACAGTAGGCTCTCAATGAATAGCTAATGAATTATTAAATCAAGAAGTTAGATACAAAAATATTAAATTGCATAAAAATGCCTGGGGAATTAAAAGTAATCAACATACATAAAAATACATATTAAGTGTTTGTGATTTAACTTCAAATTTTTAACAGCAAATGAAATCTCATCACTTACAAGAAATGACTTACTCTGTGTGCCATAAATAATGTTTATTTGTAATTAGGGCATTTCCTAGAACAGTGAATTCTTTAGTGAGGATAATAAAAATCTACTCATATCTAATAATCAGATGATGCAGAGTTTATAGAAGAAAAATAATTCAGCTTAAGAACTTATTTTCTAATGTGTTAGTTATTATTCAGTCCTCTTATAATATATTGGATTATTAAATGTTTTATTTTTAAAGAAAGATTTATTTCTTCAGCTTTAGAGAGAGGGGAAGGGAGGGAGAAAGAGAAGGAGACCATCTGTGTGTGGTTGCCTCTCACACACTACCAACTGGGGACCTGGCCTGCAACTCAGGTATGTGTCCTGACTGGGAATCGAACTGGCGATTCTTTCATTCTCAAGCCAGTGCTCAGTTCACAACCACATCAAAATTACAACTAAAC
Source organism: Noctilio leporinus (assembly GCA_004026585.1). Taxonomy (NCBI): domain Eukaryota; kingdom Metazoa; phylum Chordata; class Mammalia; order Chiroptera; family Noctilionidae; genus Noctilio; species Noctilio leporinus. Next base: position 635,544 of record PVIW01000052.1, on the reverse strand, counting down.
TACAGAACAACCACCCCTCAGAAATCTAGTTGAATGGAAGTCCAACAACTATGAATTTAAAGAAACCACATTCATCCAGGCTGCTAGGAGGGGCAGAGACTCAAAAAAGCAGAATGGGCTGGTCCCACACCTACATGTGATAAATAAAATTTGGGAGGGATATTTTGGGAGGTCTGTGCCCCACACCAGGCCTCCTAGCCAAAGGTTCCAGTGCCAGGGAGATAAGGCCCCATAACTTCTGGCTGTAAACACCATCAGGATTGAGTTTGTGGAAGAAACCACTGGAGTCCCAAACAGTTCCTCTTAGAGGACCTACTTGTGGACTTACTCAGACTCACTTCCTCCTAGCTCCAGCACTGGAAGACACCAGTGTCATACAGGGGTGAACTGAAGTGTCTGGCATCAGGGTGAGGGCTAGGAGAAAGCTTTCTCCTAGAGAGAATGGTGGACAGAGGCCATTTTTCCTTTTCTGAACCCTCCCACCACAGAGCCACAAAACCAGCAGGTGGGTGCCATATTTGAGACTCCATCAACCTTGTTCACACTGTTTGCCTTACCCTGGTGATTCCCTGAGGCTCCACCCCACCCAGCTTCTCTCAGCCCACCCAAACTGTTAACAGTGGTCTTTCCATATGAATGGCTTATCTTGGCGCATGCTTCAGATCTCCCTAAATCTTTTCAAATAAGCAACAGCCAGCCAAAGCAAGCCTCCAGCCTCAGGCCAGAAACTCAAATCAGCCAGCCTAGGTTCACAGCTTGGCTTCGACTAGAAATTGGCAAGCCCAGCCAGCACAAGTAGCAGCCATTCTGCAGATTGCTTTGTAGCTCACACTGGATGGCCTTGTGCAAAACACAGATGAAAGCTGACCTTGGCCTGTACCACCCAAGTAATCACAGAGCCTGCACACCCAGTGGACAGCTGCAGACCACATCGGAGCACCACCACTCTGTCTCTGCAAAGCTCATCCTCCTCAGAGGGTGAAGATTGGTAGTCAGTGCTCACAGCCAGTCTTTACAGCTGACTGGCCTGGGTAAATCCCTCCCATAGACCTGCCAATAGTAATCAGGGCTCAACCACAAGAGGAAGGTATACTCAGCTCACAAGGAGGGTGCACCTTGAGTAACTAGCTTGGATGATAGGAGAGACTGTGGCAGGAACCCTACAAGACACCTACCATTACATTAGGCATGCTACCAAGATAGGGGTCATAGCAGCTCTATCTAATACATAGAAACACACACAGGGCGGCTGCAAAAATAAGAAGACAAAGAAATATGGTCCAAATGAGAAGAAAAACCAGACAAAAACTCCAGAAAAAGGACTAAACAAAATGAGGATAAGCAATCTATTAGATGTAGAGTTCAAATCACTGGTTAAAAGGAAACTCAAAGAACTTAGTAAGGACCTCAACAACATAAAAATAATTTAGTCAAAAGTGAAAGATACACTAACTGAAGTAAAGAACAATTTAGTGGGAATCAACAGTAAAGTGAGTGAAGCCAAGAATCAAATCAATGATTTTGAGCATAGCAAAAGAAAAGGGAATCCAAAATATTAAGGACAATGTAAGGAGCCTCTGGGACAACTTCAAAGATCCAACATTCAAATCAAAGGGATGCCAGAAAGAGCAGAGAAAGAGCCAGAATTTGGATATCTATTGAAAAAATAATGAAGGAAAACTTCCCTAATTTGGTGAATTAAACAGACATGCAAGTTCAGGAGACACAGAGAGTCCCAAACAAGATGGACTCAAAGAGGTCTTCATAAGACACACCATAATTAGAAAGCTAACAGTTTAAGATAAAAAGGGAATCTTGAAAGCAACAAAAGAAAGCAGTTTGGTACCTACAGTTCGGGCTCCCATAAGACTGTCAACTGATTTCTCAAAAGAAACTTTACAGGCAAGAAGGGCCTGGCAAGAAGTATTCAAAGTAATGAAAAGCAAAGACATACAGCCAAGATTGCTCTACCCAGCAGGGCTATCATTTAGAATCAGTGGATAGTCAAGAAAAAACTTAAAGTAGTTCATCATCACCAAACCATTATTATATGAAAAGTTAAAGCGACTTATTTAAGAAAAAGAAAATCAAAACTATGAATAATAAAATGGCAACAAATACATATCTATCAACAACAATTGAATCTAAAAACAAACTAAACAAACAAGAAGAACAGAGACAGAATCATGCAAATGGAGAGTATATTAATGGGTGCCAGATGGGAGAGAGTTTAGGGAGAATGGGTGAAGAGGTAAGTGGAATAAGTAGTTACAGAATAGCCATGGGGATGTAAAGTACAGTATAAGGAATGGAGTAGCCAAAGAACTTCTACACATGACCTATGGCATGAACAGAGGTGTGGGGATTGACTGAGGGAGTGGGGAATAATGCTGGGGGGAGGGGAGCAAAGGGGAAAATATTGGGACTATAATAACATAATCAATAAAATATAATTTTAAAATACCTGATATTGAAATAAGACTGGGCAAAACTATTGTAAAAAGTTGATAAATAATTCTAAGCAATGTTAAGTCCGGCATAGAGATTTCTTTCCCAGGTGTGTTTCAGTTATTGCTCCACTTTAAAGAAAGCCAAACTGAGAATCATGAAAGTGCCTATTGTGAGTTGGTTTGTTTAAGAAAGATAATGCAGACCTGCAAATAGTGTACCCCTTCTCAATCCTGTCTTACTTCAAAAACATTGATGAGTGAATGTATTTAAATATGTTTGAAGTTAAAATAGAATATTTAAATAAGTATAAATAAAACAGAAAATATTATCTTATAATAGTAATAAGTACTTTTGAGATAAATGTAAAATGTTATATCATCCCATTTATAATAACTGACAACAGTTATTATAGTATGATTATAGTTATGAACATAGAATAACAGTACTGTCACCAAAAACATGTTAAAAAGCTAAACATTCTGATTAAAAAATCTAGTGAAAGCATTGGACAAAAGTGGAAGCAATCAAAAGAGAAAAAAATCCCAGAAGAAGAAGAAGCAATTCAAAAAGATGAGCTGGAATTTTGCAGCCACTTTTCCCCTCAGGACTTTTGTCAATTCTTGACAGAGAAATTAAGGTTCTGGGAAAAAGGCCCAGGCATGAGCTGCCACTAAGACATAGGAAAATCAATAGATAGGATATTCTCCTTAGATAGAAGACAGCTAAAGGCAAGAAATTGTTAGGATTCTAGTGAGAATACAGGTGAGAAATTGAGCTCACTACCCCTTCAGTTTTCCTAGGAAGGCATTTACTTAATTCTGAAGTGTTCCAGCGCTCAAGGCTGAAAGAAATAGGAAGGCAGACTAATAGAATGTATTCATATCGATGCACATAGAAAACTAAGGGTAAAGAGTAGAAAAAATCATAAGTAATGTGTGAAACAAAGTTAAAAGTTCTAACTTATTTTTAACTGGAGTCCAGAAGGAGAGGAGAGAATAGAATAAAAGAAGCATTTGAAGAAATATTGACTGATAATTTTCTAAAGCTAAACTAACACCAAGTCACAGAAGCAATAAATTCTGTATACTCCAAGCAGGATGAATGCAAAAATATCTACATCTTGGCATAGCATAGTGAACACTCAAAGATAAAGAGAACATTTCAATAGCAGCTATACAAAGTGACACATCATTGCAGAAGCAGAAATATCACTGATGTCTGGATGTTCATAGAAATATAGAAGCCAGAAAACAAAAAAATATTACCAAAGGCAGACAAAACACATTTCTGAGAGTTCTATATTCAGCAAAAATGTCATTATAAATGGAGAAAAACAAAGATGATTTCAGACAAGAAAAACTAAGAAACACATTATTATATGCACAGTTAAAGAAATGCTGGAGTGTTGTTCAGGCATAAAGAGAATAATTTATATGGAAGTACAAGAGGCAGGAAGAAAAGACTACTTTAAAATGTGTGTGATATAATATTGGATTCCGGCCATACAAAAAATATAATTATAATGTCGAAATTAAATATATGTAAAATTAAAATACATAAAAAACAATGGTGGGAAGATTTTGTATTATTGAGCACTGCTTAAAGTTATAACTTAGGTAAAGTAAGTCTATAGTCATGTTTAACTTTCTACTGTAACCACCTAATAAAATAATGTACATGTAACAAAGCTTATTAAATAATTTAAAAAGTAATTCAAAGGAGGGCCAGAAAGTGGAATATATACCAAAACAACAGTAACATGGTAGATATAACCATTATATGTATTGTGAGAAGCTGACATAAATGAAGTCATTTAAAAATATATCTAAGGTGGCTATTCCAATGGAAATATCCTGCAAGTCCTACTCCTAAGGAGTTTGGAATGCTGAAATGGGCAAAAAATGCTTTAGAATGGGCCAAGAAAAAAATTGTATTTCAAACAACTCCTTGAGAAGCTAATAGAAAAGCAGACATCCTGATTATTGAACTGATACCCCAGTATAAAAGATGTATTTTAGAATTTGCATCACCATGTACCGCTAAAGAATAGCTTTGTACTTAAAGAAATTCCTTCCATTAATGTAATTTATTCCCTTCCCTTTGTAATAAAAATCCCTTGTTTTTTACCTCCCTATCAGAGCACTACTTGGGTTTCTGCTTGACTCAGTGATTCCCAAAGAGCTATTCATTTTGATCTCAAACAAATGCTTGTTGCCTCACTTTGGCACTTTACTTTTAGGTTAATGGTATACATGCAGGGATTGGCAGAAGTTGGCTTTCAGTTGTGAGTATGTGAAATACAATTTATTCTTGTATTATTATTCTTTATTTATATTAAAACTGTAAACCTACTTTTGCTCATCCTTGTGTGAATGTGTGTATATGTGCATGTATTTAAAAAAACTAAACAATAAAGTAAAGTGGTCAGACCAGAATTTTAAAAAGAGGACGATAAAACTCCTTGCTAGACAGGTGGTTACCAGAGGGAAGTGGGGGGGGGGGGTGATAAACCATAAAAGAGGCAAAATATATGGCACTGGAAGATCATTTGACTTTGGTTGGTGGGCACACAGTGCAATATATACAGCATTTATCCTAGAAATGTACACGTGAAACCTATATGATCCTATTAGCCAATGTCATACCCACACATTTAATTAGAAAAGGTAAAGGATAAAAATAATACTATTTCAAAAAGACTAACTAACACAATGTTTGTATCCCTATTTTAGCATGTAAAAACAGAAGTGTTGTTACTATGTAAATAAATAAATAAGTAAAGGGATATTTTATAATGATAAAGGTGTACATTCTTCAGGAAAATGTAACCAGGTAGTCTCTTTGCGCATAATAACATGACTTCAAATATTGACGTTCAAATACATTAAATAAATTTTGAAATAACTAGAGTAGAAATAAATTCATACTGGCAGATTTCAACATACCTTTCCAAAATGTGATAAAACCAGAAAATAAATATCAGTAACAATACAGGAGCTCTGTACAACAAAGTTAACAATGAGCAAAATTTACATGTAGCAACTTGCTAATTGCCACATGCAAAACACCTCACCTAACAAAAGAATACACATTCCTTTCAACTACTCATGCTATGTATTCTTAAATTTAACTCTATGCTTATTCAAAACAAGCAAGTCAAAAAAATTCATAAGATTATAATTATGCAGAATATGTTATTTGAACACAGCCAAATTAACCTAAAAGTTAACAAAAATAAAAGTAGAAAATCTAAACTGTTTAGAAATTAAATAATTAATGCCAACAAAGAAATCTTACATTAAAAATAATTATAATATAAACTAGTAATTATTTTGCATTAAGTGATCAAAGAAACTGTAGCAAAATTAAGATTCATTTAATGTGGATGTTTACAGTAATTTAGAATATTAAAATACATACATTAGAAAAAAGGCCCCCAAATATGTGTTTACCTCAAGTAATTTTTGAAAAGCTGGTTAACCCAAATAAAGTGTAGAATGGAAAGAATAAGAATATAAAGCAATGAAATAGTAGAACATGTGAACCAACTGAAGTTGTCTTTTAAGACTAATAAAGTTAATATATCACTAGCAAGGCTAATAAAGAATATAATTAACCTATGTAAGGAATGAAAAGGTGTTTATCACTACATAACTTTCAGATATTAAAATGATGTTCAGACAAGATTAACAATTCTATAGCACTAAATTAAAAATTTTCAATTAAATAAAAAATTTGAAAATATTATAATTTTTTTAAAGAATTGACAAAACTTTATATCTATTCTAAACTTGAATCCACATTAAATTTTTTTTTTCCTTAAAGAGATCTCTAGGCTCAAATAAACTCAATAGTAAAGATTTTCAGACACTTAAGGACAGAACAGCACCAGCATTTCTTTGGGTAAATCCAATGTGTAGAAAAAGAGAAAATATTTCTGAACTAATTTTATGAGGGTGGCCGTAAGCTTATCATCAAACATGACAAAAAATATAGTAAAGAGATTTACAGGCAACTATTTCTTTTGTAATATATTCAAAGATTCTAAACAAAAGTATTAGTAACTAAAATACAGTAATACTTGTATATTAAAAAGTAATGCCCAAGCAGAGTTAATACTGGAATCAAAGTTTGGTATAAAGATTAAAGGTCATGCAATATAATTGACCAAATCAGTAGAGAGAATAAAAAAGGGAAGCGACATTATATGATTGTTTCAATACATGAAGGTTTTGACAAAATTCAACACTTGAGTAAAAACCACTCAGCAAAAGTGCAATGGGAAGAATTTCCTATCTGATAGAGTTGTGCCTTAGTTTGCTTTCAAAGTAGCTACCAATGATCCCTGCAAAGTGGTATCCAAGGCCTTTCGCTTGTGTTGAGAGCAAGAACTAGTAATTTCTAAGAAACAGAATATGGTAAATGGGAGGGGATGCCACCTCTAATATTAAGTTTTATGGTATTATGACATCTATCTTTCTTGCCTTGTCTTTGATGAAGTCGGTTACTATTTTGTGAGTTGTCTTACAAAGAGGCCCAAGTACCCAAGAAATGTGTGTCATCCAGTCAACATCCAGTGAGGAACCAAGTGAGCTGGAAGGTGAGCCAACCTAGGCTGACATTTTTATTGCCGGCTCAGAGAGGCCTGAGCCAAAGGATCTAGCTAATCACACCCAGATGCCTGACACCAGAAATTGAGATCATTTTTAAGCCTTTAACTTATGGATATAATTCAAGTATCCAGAAACATGCGTACATTTTTGTAGACAAAATGTCTACATGTCTTGTTAAAAGTTTTATTCCTAAGGTGTATAACAAAGCAAAAACACTTGTTATGACTACTTTTTTTAGAGATCACTTTTACTGGAGACTCTAGGTCGATAAATTATTTCAAAGAGTAATATTTATAGTAGTTTCAAAAATATCAGATCTTGATAACAAATGTAATAAAAGGTATTTAAAACATCCATTTACTGTCAAAATTACAGAACATTGTTGAAAGGAATTAAAATGCTAAAGAAAAGATAGGATAGACTTTATACATAGGTTTTAAGAATCAATCATTTAAGAATGGTAATTCTCCCTAAATTGACCTATAAATTCACTGAAATCCCAATGAAAGTTCCAGTTGGATCTTCGAGACACTGACTGTTGAACGTTCTTATCATCTTACAAAAGCTGTCTCAATTTACCTTCTATCTACTATTTTTCTCTTTGTGTTTTCTTTAGCAAGGCCTGCTATAGAGGCCTGTACTGCCCATTAAATTTCTTAAGATCACCCACTGCGATTACTGCTGCAACTGGCACTCGTTCTTTAGTGCTCTAGAGCTTCCCCACAGTAACAGAGCTACCATGCTGTGACAAACTAACCACGTCCGAATCTCCTCTGATGTACTGGGGTCCAGGGGGCCTCAATGCTCCTGCCATTTTTACAGATACCCAATGCTCAATTATGTACCATGATTCAGAAATTTACCATTAAGATTTTCTGGTAAAATTAAAATGTACATAGACAGTATGTACAATATTTAAAAATAACACACACACACACACACATACACACACACACATCTTTAGCACATAGTCATCCCTTGTATTCATGGGGGATTGGTTCCAAGATCCCAAGAGTACCAAAATCCAAGAATGCTCAAGTTTCTTTCTTAAAATGGTATTATATTTGCAGGTAGCTTTGTACATATCCTTTCAAATACTTAATACAATGTATATGCTATGTAGAAAATTGTTACACTATACTGTTCAGAAATTAATGACAAGAAAGTTCATACACATTCAGTATAGGTGCAACCATAGTAGGAATATCCCTGTAGTGAGAAAAAAGGTAGAAAAATAATTATGTGTAGAAAAAATAAATAGTATTACGAATGATATATTATGATGATATGATGGATTGCTTGTCTAATTTTTACTTCTGTATGTAGAGGCATTTGGGTGCCACTGTTAAGAGAAAAGTTTCAAAACCATTGAGACAGGTTTATAATATACTTGCTGCCACTTGGAGCTCTAAATATAAGCTTTGGGTGTGTTATTTCAAATCCTTCTGCTTGAAGTATTTCATTTTACATGGAGACCATAGGACTATCTACTTCACATCTTTCTGCAGATGAAAAGATGCAATAGGTTGGACTATATGATTGATAACTAACTGTGGATAACAATTTAATCAGTGATAATGGGAATACAGTAAATTTCAAGCTAATTAGTGGGAGGAATAACATGCAGATGCTTACTTATTTAGAACATCAGGCCTTAAAGGTAAGTGTATCCGTCCTGGGCCTTCTAAAAAGCAAAAACTCAAAGTTTAGTTAGTTCAATTAAAGAAGAGCAGTAATGATTATAACAAAACAGGTGGATAGATGTAGCATTATGAAAATCCCTATAGCTGATGTTAATGAAAGGGTCATAAGTATGAGTTAATCATTATTAATGCATTTGCACTGTTTTTTATATATCTTAAGATTGAGACTTTAGAAACCTTTTTTTTCCCTTTTATCTCAAATATGCTATTTTTAAAAGAAAAACAAAATTGAGAAATATAAAACTAAACATTAAAAAACATGATTATGGTAAAACGACATTGATATATTTCCTTTCTTTAACCTTGACAATAATTAATGCCTGTGTTTGGAAGAGAAAAAGTTATGTTCAGTGGAATCATTATTGATTTTCCTAGAGGATTCAGAATGTTGTTTTCAAGGGCTCTATTATCTTTATTCCAAAAATGATATAAAGGCATAGTTTAAATTTATGCTCCGTAGCCTTCTGTTTCTCTTTTGCTATTTATTTAATGCCTGGTTGATAACTAAGACCAGGCTTGGTTTCAGTGAGAAAACTGTTTTTCATTTTACATTGCAACTACTTCTAAAACTGTATGGCTACAGAGTGGTATCAAACAGAAGCAACACATATGATTTAACCTTAAAAATTATTTACTATAGCCCTGACTGGTATGGCTCAGTTGGTGAGGCATCACCCTGCAGAGCAAAGCACTGCAGGTTGGATCCCCATTCAGGGCCCATGTCTGGGTTTCAGGCTCGATTCCAGGTTGGGTCATGTATGAAAGATCATACAGATCAATGTTTCTCTCTCACCCACTCTTTCTCCCTCCCTTCCCCTCTCCCAATAAATAAATAAATTAAGTACAAAATATTACTAAATTGAGATAATCCACTGCTTTGGCATTTTAATTATTAAAGAATATTGAGTAGAGTTATGGTCAATAGGTTAGGCTGAGCTGATTATATTTTAAATCTCTAAATATATGGAAAATGATGAAATGCAGTAAACATTAACTTAAAACATGAATCAAGAGAAAACACATGAAAGAAAAATCTCAGGTTTTAACTATGAAGAGGAACACTTTTGTTGCCACCAACCTGACTATTGATATATAAAAATTTATATCAAACAGAATATAATAGAGAAATCAGGTTATGAAATAGATGCATAGCTCTTCTGCAATATAGATTTGGAACTGAATCCCGCAAATCTGGAAAAGAGAAAATGCTGTATCATTATAAAATAAAGATTAGTTGGTGTGGCTCAGTGGATTGAGCTCTGGCCTGTGAACCAAAGGGTTGCTGGTTCAATTTCCAGTCAGGGAACATGCCTGGGTTGGGAGCCAGGTCCCCAATTGGAGGCATGTGAGAGACAACCACACCTTAATGAAAAAAATTAAAATAAATGTTAAAAATATATGGCACATTGATATCCATAAAAATCAGCTACTGATCTAGAATTACAAGTGAATAAGAAGCAAGTTAAAGCAAAGAGTATTGTCATTCCCATGAGATGCAAAATAGCCAATAGCAGTGCATTACTGCAAACTAAATGTTTCTACACTCATGTATATACATTTCTCTCTTTTTAAAAGATGTTATTTATTATTTTTAGAGAGAGGAGAAGGGAGAGAGGCACAGAGGGAGAGAGACATCAATGTATGGTTGCCTTTCACCTGCCTCCAGGTACGGAACTGGCTGGAGACCTGGCTTGCAACCTGGTTATGTGCCCCGACTGGGGAATCGAACCTTTGGGTTTGCAGGCTAGTGCCTTATCCACTGAGTCACCAACAAGGGCCTACATTTCTTTATATTAAAAAATAATGCAATGGCCCTGGCTAGTGGCACAGTGGATAAGGCTCCGGCCTATGAACCCAAATATTGCTGGTTTGATTTCCCAGCCAGGGCACATAACCAGGTTGCAAGCCAGGTCTCCAGCCAGGTCCATAGCTGGAAACAGGTGAAAGGCAACCATAGATTGATGAATCTCTCCCTCTCTGCCTCTCTCCCTTCCCTACTCTCTAAAAATAATAAATAAAATCTTTAATAATAATAATGCCACAACTCAATATTACTTTAGAAGACTACATGCTTGTAGCAGGAAATGTGCATGAGAATGCCTATAGTGATATTTTTATTAATGACAAAACTAGAAACAATTAAAAAGTAATCAAAGTAGATATATACATAAATTATGACATTCATATAAAACATTGCTTATAGAAACAAAAAATATAAGCAACAATTTCAAGTGAAAATGTAGGTTAATTGAAAATAATAACATTGAGGAAATAAGTTCATACTATTACAGAAAGATTGCATGCTGCATAAATCTAATTATACAATTTTTTTAAATGGTAAAGCTAAAAAGTAGGACTTAGGGATGCAGAGTTATGAAGTAAATTTTAAAGCAAATAAAGAAGATTGATACAACACAAGTGAGTTTGTGGTAACTCAGAGGAAATCCATGTTGTGATTGGGTTGAAATAAAAAAAGAATATCTAAATGATAGTAAGCTAGAGCTTTTAAGAGGCAGTGATGAAGACTTTCACTTCTTGGAGGATGAAGTAGGCATACTTTTCACTAATTTTCTTTCTAAATACCACTAAAAGTCCTGAACATTATAAATAAAACAAACATAAGAAAACTCTAGAAAGCACTGGAGAAAAAGATTAACTGTCTGAATTTTCATTTTGTTTCATATAACCCAGGCATGCATTCAAGAAGCCTGTAACCTGCAAATGCCTGCAGACATAGACAAAAAAAAAAAAAAAAAAAAAAAAAAAAAAAACTTGCTCCCGAAAGAAGTGCTCCTTTTAAACCCAGGAGCAAAATATGACAAGCCTAGCAAGACAGAACACTTAGAGAATAACTGCTCTATTCCAGGCAAATTCCATAGGAAAAACTTTGGCCCCATTCCCACTTGATCTGACAAAGGCCAAGTGGGGAACCTAGATTTCTGCTCTTGTAAGACTGTAAAAGTTACTCCAAGTCAGTAATAGTGATGGCTGAGCAGGTCAAATAGGGGTGTGTGAATTTCATTCCTTTTGGCTGATAACACGCCCTGCTATGTATGGCATCAGTGAAGACCACACAGGGAGCCTACCTAGACTTTCACATCTAGCAGACATGAAGGATGCTCTAACTTAGGTACCAAAAGAAGGTGAATGGAAAACATGAACTTTTGTCTGTCTCTGGCGGTTTGTCCAATGTTTTTATAGAGCAGTGATAGTATTACCAGAGAAAGCAAAAATAGTCTAAGTTTTAAAAATTTCATAACATAATAAGGATGTCCAAGTTTTAATTGAAAATCATATATTATATCAAGAACTAGAAAGATCTAAAGTTGGGTGAAAAAGATAATAAATGGATGCAAACATTGAGATGAAGGAGATATGATAAAGTTTTTAATAGCAATGATTATAGATTTAATAAACCATTACAAATATGCATGAAACAAATTAAGAAAAAATACAAAGACTAAGCAATGAAAAAGATCTCAGCTAAAAATAAAAAAGCTATAAAGAATGGAATAAAAATTTAAAACCTGAAAAACAGAGAAACCAGAATACACAGTTCACTACAGTTCAGCACTAGAAAAGAGATGTCAGAAGAGAGGATTGGTGAAATGGGAAATAAAACAATAGAAAGGACCTAATCTTTACAACATAAGAGAGAACAGACTTCAAAAGAAGATGAACAGAATTTCAGGAACCTATGACACTAGAAATAATTGTCTAATATTTGTATTATTGGAGTCCCAAAGTTGAAAAGAAAGAGTGTCAAGGCCAAAAGTACTCAAGAAATGGTGACTAACAATTTCGTAAATTTGTCAAAAGACATAAACCTACAAATACGAGAAGCTGAGAAAATCCTAATCTAAATGAACCCTTTGAAATTCACACAGAGAGACATCATAGTCAAACTTCTGTGTGTGTGTTTTCTAAACAAACAAACAAAAACCCTAAAAACAACATGAGGGAAATAAGACCTGTGAGACCTCACCTGTGGTGGGGAAAGTAACATGAATAACAGTAGATTTCTCACCAGAAACCATTGAAATCAGAATTGGCACAATATCTTTGAAGAGCTGAAAGAAAAGAATTGTCATCTACAACTTATATCCTACAAAAAATTTGCTTCAGCAATGAAGAAAAAAAAAAATGAAGACATTCTCAGGTGAAAAAAGAACAAAAAGGGAGAGAAAAAAGAACACATTGCAAACAGAACTGAAGGGAGTGTGGCTTACAATACCTCACTTCACATGTCCAATAGAAAAACATCATCTTTTCCACAGAAAAAATAGACTACAAGGAAGATTAGAAGTGCACTGTCCTTACCCTCAAAGCTACATGCATGCCCAACCCACTGGATAATATGAAGCATAAAAAGACAAATAATTGAACTTTAAAATAAAAAAAGTAAAAATTACTACCAAATGGTCTTCTCTTATTTTTTTTTTTTTTTGGCCCCTAGGCCACAGCACTTTTATTTCATTATAATTTCGAGAGCTTTGTTAATAAAAAAATTTACTGTATAAATGAATTAAAAATTTAAAAGTGATTGAGTAATTTTAAGGGTGTGACATAGAGACCCTGCAGCTATGGCAGAATAAGCATGTTTTGATCTTTCAAAAGTACATTCAGCTAAATCTTGTTGTTACACCAAGTTTCTCCAGTATATATATACATAGTTATGAAAAATACTAATAGGCTCATCACCTTGCCCGTCTGATACTAAATCAGTAAGTCTATTTGTTGCTTATAATGTAGTGTTACATAGATTTAATGATGCTATTAGTGATATTTGAGGTGATTGGACTGGCATAAACAATTAGTATTTAGGATACTGTTTCTCGGTAGAAAAAACACCTAATTCCACTAATTGCCTCTAGTTCTGCTTCTATTAACTGTACACTTTCTACATGCTAATAATCTTATTATCAGCTGTTGCTGAGTTAATTAAAATTCATGTCTACAAGCATAACCCAAAATAAAAATATGTATTCTGTTTAGCTTTTTATATAGTAGATAAAATTTTTGGAAGATCATATTTAAACACTAATCTCCAGAAGATGCAAGAGAATTAAAAAGATGTACTTGCCAAATTAACTTATAACATAATCAAAAGAAGTTGTAAAAATAACTTTGCATTCTCATTATAATAGTGAAAAATTATGACAGTCCATTCATTGCTATGGAAAATACCCTCTATGTTTTCAGGAAAACATTTTCTCTGAAAACAATGAAAACTGTTTTCATTTTTTGAATAAAGAAATATATCCTAAAAGACTGTCTTTGATTTGCCTTATTTTTTCTAAAAATAGCTAACATCTATTTTAATTTGTTCTTCAAGGTCCAAAATCAACCTGAAATTTATCTTCTTTTTGTTGATATTTTACTATTTCAAATAGCAGTAAGTCATTTCTTAGTGAATGGTATAGATTGCTTGGAGAACTCTTCTGCTTCTTTTTGTTGTTAGAGGAAAATTAGACATGATACCATTTTATCTAGCAATAGTGATTTGAGTTTTAAGATTGTATTATTTATAACTCATCATTAGTGACAATGAGCATATGTTGGACAGTATTTTACAATTAAGAATGTCACAGCATATTTTACTTACATTCACTTGTGTTATTAATAGAGAAATAGAGATATTAAGTATGACTAATCTTAACTGGATTTCACTCAAGGAGAATCACTTTAATTGGGACCAGTCTAAATGAGAAGTTTTCCTGCACCTAGATTCTCTCAATTGTGAATTGGCAAATGTTGTGTTCATATAAAATGATGTGAGCCCTGGCTGGTGGCACAGTGGATAGGTGCCAGCCTGAGAACCCAAAGGTTGCTGGTTTGATTCCCAGCCAGGGCACCTAACCAGGTTGCAAGCCAGGTCTCCAGCCAGGTCTGTAACTGGAGGCAGGTGAAAGGCAACCATACATTGATGTCTCTCTCCCTCTCTGCCCCTCTCTCTTCCCTTCTCTCTAAAAAATAATAAAATAAATATCTTTTTAAATGATGCACATGCTGCAGTAAGGGCTCTATGTAATAGTGTGCTTTTTGTTTTAATAACAAATGATTCTCAAAATGTAAAATGATATGAATGCATATGTATATATACAAAATATCTATATATGTTTTATACATGAATTAATCTCCAGATGTTGAATTGCTAATATCTAATTTTCTTAACAACAGAAACAATAACTCACAGGAATGATAGGATGATATATGTTTGAAAAATATCTCTTCAGAAAAAAAAATTCCACAAATCTATTAGTACTATTGACCCCAAGTTAAATTCAGCCAAACAAAGTTCCTCTAATTGGAAACTTTTCAGTTTCTCAGTGTTCTATTTTATTAAAACAAATATATTTAAATTTTGATGATCTTTTCATGTTATCCATTGTTTGGGGGAAATTTTTCATAACTGCAACACTTCTGTGTGTACTCCTAAAGAACTGTTTTGCATTCTAATCATCTGTATTTTCTTTGAATGATGTATTTACACAAGCCCCTTTTCTTGAAATTCTCTCCAGCTTTGGCTTCTTCGACACCTTTTTATATGATTCTCCTCCTACACACACAATATTGCCTCCTCAGTGTCTACTATTGGTCCTATTTCCTCTGACTTGAAACTGTTGTGTTCTCTCCTGACCTTTTCTCATCATTTTCAACAATACATCTATTTATCCCATGCATGAGCCATGCTTACTCTCAAAACAAGATATATGACCTCTAAATAAAGTAGTCAATATTTTTTAACACAACTTTCATAAGAATCATACAAATGAACCTTGTCACTATTTCCAAAATTAAACTAATATATATCCCCTAAATACTACATTGCAGCTGAACCCACAAATTTTGAGCAACCAGAGTTCTTTTTTCTGTTCAGCACATTGGGTTCAGTATTCTGTTTACTTGTTTACATCTGACAATACAATTTAAAATTTGGGATAGTAAAGCTCATTTCTTGTCTATTTTGTTCACTGTGGCATACCTGGTTCTGCTGTCCTAGAAGAAGAGTTAATGCAGAGAGAATTTTCTGTCACCTGCCTGCATGCCAATTAGTCCTCAAGTCCTCATTGCTCATCCTAAAAGTGTCTGAAATCCACTGCCCTGCATCACCCTTAGTTTCTTCCTTTATCATTTATGGCTACAAATATTATAAATCCTCTAGCTGATCTTCAAGCTTATTCGTCTATAGAATTATTTCCTCCTGATCAAAATGTGCAATAATCCCAGTTCCTTCAGATGATATATGTTTTCAGTGAGCTGTTTCCTTTTCTAATATCACCTTCTTTCAGCACAGGATCTGCCCATATTCATTATTTTTAACTTTCCTGAACACAGATTTCCTGAATTTCCCTGAATTTGTGACTGCATACTGTGCTTCTATCAGAGGGCTAGACAGATGCAGATATTATATAAACACTTTCATCTGCACAGATATAGATATAGCTATACATATGACACTGTGTATGCAGATGTAGATGCAAACATTGATATTTTTTAAATCATCTCTGAACAGCTCTTTTATTTGTTCTTCTGAGCCAATTCAAGTGCATGTTATTGGTGAAGAACCCCCTTCAGTGCATAGAGAGGTATTTTCTCCTAGCTTTTAACATAATCCTGGGAATATCTCAATTAAAGCATGTTGGACATGCTGTAAACTCCTTGAAAGTAGAGATGGTACACCATGGTATATGATGCAGTGTCACATGATTGCTAGTAAAAATGTTTATTAAAGGAATGTGTGAATTAAAAATGACAATATATATTAATTATATTAACTTACCATGTAAAGAGACAGAAATCTAATTTTAGATACATCTATCCAAGGAGCAGGGCACAAGGAACCTCAAATTAGGAATCCTATAAATAAAAATTTATTTCAGAACTCTTTCCTTAAATATAAGGCCAATAAATAATACTTAACATAAGAAAAATAAATCCCCAAACATAAAATAGAATAAATAAATATTCACTTATGCTATTTTTATATGTTAACTTATAAGTCAGGTGTATATTAAGATGGCTTTATAGGCAAGAATTCGATTTTTGTTAAAACCCAAATTGCTCAGAGATTTTAACAATAAACTGTCTCCAATTTATACTTTTGATTCAGAGTTGAAGAAATTTATTTAGGAACATATTTCAAAAGGAAATTATTGTAACACTAGTGTTTGATGGAAACAAAGAAAGTAACTTCAAATGTAGGGAAAGATAAGCTTAATGTATTTGACTATTTCTACTATACTCAGCTCTTCCTTCAATAAGCAAGTCCCACTAACATACCAGAAAGAAAGCTTCCTACATTTTTTGTGCTATGTTAAATTTTTTAACATTAAAAATGGCTCTTGTGCTTTCATAAAGCAAGCAAACAAACAAAAACCTTAACAAAATATTGGCAAACCAGATCTGGCAATACATTAAAAAGAGTATACACCATGATCAAGTAGGATTCATCCCAGGGATACAAGGATGGTACAACATTTGCAAATCAATAAACATAATACACCATATAAACAAAATGAAAGACAAAAACCATATAATCCTATCAATAGATGCTGAAAAAGCATTTAATAAAGTACAGCACCCATTTATGATAAAAATGCTCAGTAAGGTGGGAATAAAGGGAGCATACCTCAACATAATAAATCCCATATATGAGAAACTTACAGCTAACATCATACTCAATGCGCAAAAACTAAGTCTCCCCCTTAAGATCAGGAACAAGACAAGGGTGTCCACTCTTTCCACTCCTATTCAACATAAGTTTGGAAGTTCTAGCCACAGCAATCAGACATGAAAAAGGAATCAAAGGCATACAAATTGGGAAAAGAGGAAGGAAAACTGTCATTATTTGCAGATGACATGATAGTATGCATAGAAAACCTTATAGACTCCACTAAAAAACTGCTCAACCTAATAAATAAATTTGGCAAAATAGCTGGATACAAAGTTATTACCCAGAAATTGAAGGCATTTTTTTTTTACACCAACAATGAAACATCAGAGAGAAAAGCTAGAAATCAAATCACATTTACTATAGAAACAAGAAAAATAAGGTACCTAGGAATAAACTTAACCAAGGTGATAAAAGACCTGTACTTAGAAAACTACAAAACACCAAAGAAAGAAATTAAGGAAGACACAAATAAATGTAAGCATATACCATGTTCTTGGATGGGAAAAATTAGTATCATTAAAATGGCCATAATACCCAAAGTAACTTATAGATTCAACACAATCCCTATTAAAATACCAAGTACATATTTCACAGATTTAGAACAAATACTTCAAAAATGTATATGGAGCTAGAAATGACACTGAATAGCCATAGAAATTTTGAGAAAAAAACAAAGCAGGAGGAATCACAGTACCCCACATCAAACTATATTACAAAGCTATTGTAATCAGAACAGTTTGTTACCATCATCAAAATACACATATAGATCAATGGAACAGAAGTGTGAGTCCAGAAATAAACCCAGGACTCTAAAGTCAACTAATTTTTGACAAAGGGGGATGAACCATAAAATGGAATGGCAATAGCCTCTTCTATAAATGATGTTGGGAGAACTGGATGGAAACATACAAAAAGTTAAAATAGACCATCAACTTACACCATACACCAGAATAAACTCAAGATGAATAAAAGACTTAAACATAAGCCATGTTACCATAAAAGTCCTAGAGGAAAACATGAGAAGCAAAATTATAGATATCCCATGCAGCAATATTTTCACCAATACTTTTCCAAGGGCAAGGGAAGTAAAGGAACAGATAAATAAATGGGACTACATCAAAATAAAAAGTTTCTGCTCAGCTAAAGAAAAATATCAGCAAACTAAAAAGAAACATCCATATGGAAAAACATATTTGCTAATAATACCTCAGACAAGGGTTTGATCTCAAAAATATATAAAGAACTTATACAACTCAAAACAAGGGAGGTAAATAACCCAATTAAAAAATGGTCAAAGGACCTAAACAGACACTTCTCTAAGGAGGACATACGAAAGACCCATAGGCATATGTTGAGCATTCTTTCATATGCCTATGGGCCTTTCGTATGTCCTCCTTAGAGAAGTGTCTGTTTAGGTCCTTTGCTCAGAGAAATGCAACTTAAAACCACAGTGAGATACCACCTCACACCTGTCAGAATGGCCATCATCAACAATTCATCAAACAAGTGCTGGGGAAATGGGAACCCTGGTGCACTGTTGGTGGGAATGCAGACTGGTGCAGCCACTATGGAAAACAGTATGGAATTTCCTCAAAAAACTAAAAATGGAGCTGCCTTTTGACCCAGCAATTTCACTGCTCGGTCTATACCTAAAGAATCCTGAAACTGGAGAGGCTTGTACTTAGTGAAATAAGCCAGGTGGCAAAAGACAAATACTATATGATCTCACCTAATACAGGATATAAATGAATAAACAGATAAGCAGAAGGAAACCAGCAATAAGGGGGTAAAAAAAGGAGCGGAATGACTGTGACCAGAGGGGAGGACAGTGGAGGGAGGAAGAGAGGGGGGAAGAAGGGGTAGAGTTTAGAGGGGGAGTTAAGGTAAAAAATCCATGGACATGAACAAGGATGTGGGGATTGACTGTGGGAGAGGTAAGGCATGTTAGGAAGAGCAATGAGGGGAAATGAAACAATTGAAATACAACAATAATAAACCAATATGAATAAATAAATGTGAGCACAACATGCAGTCAAGAGTTAATGAAATATGAAGCACAAATGTGTATTACTCAATTCCAAAATACATCAAAGTCAACAATTTAGACTAAAATTAAATTTATTGCCCTGCCTGGTAGCATAGTAGATAAGGTGCTGGCCTGTGAACCAGCACCTCCCAGCCAGGGCACATAACCAGGTTGCAAGCCAGGTCTCCAGCCAGGTCCGTAGATGGAGGCAGGTGAAAGGCAACCATACATTGATGTTTCTCTCCCTCTCTGCCTCTCTCCCTTCCTCTCTCTCTGGAAGTAATAAATAAAATCTTTAAAAAAATAATAACAAAATTAAATTTATTTCCCATCTCTTCATAGAGAGCATATTTCCATTTTGAACTCACTAATACAATTGAGAACAAATCAGGATAAAATTGTGTTTATATCCAATCAAAGAGAATCAGAGAAACTGGAACTCTAATATGGAAAGAGAGGTCAAGAAAATGAAAAGGAAAGGGAAGATACTTGATTCTGTTTCGGGTGTGGAGAGGCCAGAATAGCTATAGTTTGCTCACTTTAAACCATCTGTGTCCTCTACTGGGCCAGGGGAACATTCCAGGGAAACCAGCAGACCAAGCTGACCTAGGCGACACAGATGGTGCCTGCTGTGCAAAGAGCCCTTAAGAGGCTCAATTCTCCCAGTGAGTTTTCATGAATCTAAAAATCAGGTTCTTTTTGTCCTTATCAAAAGATTAATTCTTTAGTGGGAAAACTGAGGGAAAAAAAGTTCCATTATTCATCTCATATTGAAAGAGCCCTAATTTAATAACTTGCGGTTAAAATTTTCGAACTCTTGGTCAAACTCCATGCCATTTTCCCTGATGCTAATAGATCATTACACTTTCATTGTGCTGATTTTCGAGGTAAAATGACCATACTTCCTACCCTTTAAGGCTTGTCACTGACTGTTGGTGGCATTGTCCTTAAGGCTCACTCTAAGTATAGAACGCTTATTGCTGTCACTTTTTTCCGCACACATCCTCATTTTTTCTTGTCTCATATTGTTTTCCAGTGGGTTTTGATATTACTTCTTTTGCTGCTAGGTTCTCATCAGTGTCTGCTTCCTCATTAGCTTCAATCATTTAGCACAAGCTTGAGCCAACAGGACGCCACCTTGTTCCGTCTTTTGGCTTCTCTTGGGACTGTCCAACGTAGGCACCTTTCTTTTCCTTATAATGAGTCTGTCAGACCTTTGTGAGCAAATAATTACTAATTAGTTAATGTTTGGTGGTACAGTTGCATTATATTGGACGCTGGCACCTGAAGTAATTTATTTTTATCTCATTGGGAATACCTCTTCACCAATTGCCCAGAAAGCAGGTTCACAGGGTATATAATTCCTTCCTTTCATACACAGGCTGCACATGCACATAGATGATGTGGCAAAGAACACAGTGACAGGTGTACAAAAGCAGCACCATGTACCTATACTATGCTGATTAATTTTTGTTGCCATATTAAATGGGCTTGGGATCCTTACAAGGAAGGTGCTATTTAAGCATAAAATATTGGTGTACGTGTACCTGCGTAGCTTGTAAATTGTATCTTAAAATTTCACAGACACAAAGCAGGTGTTTCCCATTGCCAGCAAGCAAAGCCAAGATAGCTCTGTTCCAGAGAGAAGCCTCCTCCATTATCCGTCCTAATCCCTTCATTGTTACAGTTCCGGTGAGCGATGGATGGAGGTAGGTCCCGCAGAAAGAACACAGCCCTATCTCCCTGCGCCAGAGTAAACCAGGGAGCAGTGATTTTTTTTTTTAATTTATAAAGAAAGCAAACCAGATAAAAATTGGACTGATGGCAAATAAATTTGAAACATTAACATGCAATCTCCTTTGAACAAAGTAACAATTATTGTCAAACTATTTTCCTCCCTAATTGTGGTCTGTATATGCAAAGTAGCATATTGCATATTATTTAGGCAAAATACCAGAAAAAGAGACTATATAGTATCCACTTTTAAAGTACATGAAAAAATTTTTTTTGTTAAAACCTCATATTTAACTTCATTTAATTATATGCAGTGCTTAGAGTAGTATGTTCTAATAAATGTTACTAGAATGAATTATGTCCCTGAGAATATAATACAAACATGCTATACAATGGCAAGTAATAGGTTTAATATGGCATTTTATCTTATTATGAACTTGTGCTAAAATATTTTCCATTCATTATTCTCTGTATATGAAGTCTGTTCTCCACATGTGGCTACAAACAACTTGTTTTGTGGTGATTTACTTTATTTATGCTAATCAAAATAGGGATTGCTTCAGTGAAAGGTTAAGAACACTCAGTGGAGGGTATTTGAGTTAAGAGTTTCAACTAGACCATTAGGATAAAATGGAACAATTTATATAAAGCATACCTACTTCAATGCCTAATATATAGTTAGCCTTCAACAAATGTTAATAGCTCTTATTTTGCCTCTAAGTGCAAGATCACCTATTAAGCATTTTGACACTTTACAACTTGCTGATGTATTTATCAGGTGTGGCATGTTAAGTTGTAGTCTCAGCCTGTCTCTGTCTCTGTCTCTGTCTCTGTCTCTGTCTGTCTGTCTCTGCCTCTCTCTGTCTCTGTCTCTGCCTCTCTCTGTCTCTGTCTCTGCCTCTCTCTGTCTCTCTGTCTCTGTCTCTCTCTGTCTCTGTCTCTGTCTCTCCCTCTTTCTCTCTCTCTCTCTTCTAATTGCTAATTTGGGGGATGCTCTCAGTTCCCTAAAAATCAGAAAATCCCCAGGACTCCTAAATGACAATCCTAATTAGAACACTAGTGCCATCTAGTGGTCACAATTGCTAACCACGGGTTAACTACAGATGAACAGAAAAGTAGGTGGTGAAAATGTTCTGCTTCTCCTGGAGCGAATTTCAGACAAACAAATGAGGCTTCCTATACGCACACTATTCAACCATTTAAAATGTTTGAACACAAAATTTCTGCAGGGTTTCAGGGAAATTTAGTTTCTGGGCGACAGGAAGAATATAGTCTAGTTCTAAATACTCACATAAAGTACTTAAATTGGATTAAAAATAAAAATTAGAAAAAAATCATTATTTCAGATATAAATGAAACTAGGGTGGGTTAAAACAGAAAGGTGGATATGATATTTAACAGCATAAATTTTTTGAAGGAAGATTATTCTGATTTAGTGCAAAAAGTCAAAGAAATGTCAAGTTAATGGGAAACAGGAAAAAAGATGGGAAATGATCAAGATGCAACACACCTGTGAAAATCCTTCAACATAAGACACATTAACTTAGAATATAAGAAGTTACTAAAGTTTTTTTTTTCTCAGATTTTAGAAGAGTGGTATGAAAACAGAGACAATCTGGAGACATATCTGGTCATGAAGAATTAAATACTATATATTTTTTCTTTATGGAAACAATTTTAAGTCAGACAATGTTGGAGAATGATTACGATACGAAATAAAAATTAGACATCTACCAAAGCGTTTTAAAATTCATAGGTATCCTCAGACTGAAGCTATATCTAAGGAAATAGGCAGGTGCTTCTCTTAACAAAAGCTACTGCATGGACCCTAAGAAGTCAATTTTACTTTTACATTAATGAGACTTCAAATTTTACTCCTGTTTCCCTAAATCTTAGTTTAACTGCCAGTGCTTTTTCTTTTTTTTTCCAGGGGCAGGACATTTTGGTTAGACTGAGATGTCACAGAGGATGACCATGAGCAGCACTGAGGGGTCAGTCGTATCTGTAGCCACTACAAGTTCAAGTGGGCATTCGAGTCTCAGAGCACTTGAATTCCAGGGCCTCTTCCATATCTCTTAACGATCTTGGTTACAGATGTTATCAAGACATCTACAAAGTAATCTATGTTCTTTAGTGTTGGTTACAGAAGCAGCTGTTAAATTAATTCAGTAGATTGCTCAAGTCTGATTAATATGTTTATTTCTGCTATCATAAAGCAGCTGAGATGTAAGTCCTAAAATTGATGTTCTAAGAATAACAAAATAAAATTAAAATCATCTTATGTTGTCCAGTTTAGGTAAAAGTTTATTTTGGGGTCTGCATATTTTATGTATATTTATAGGTAATACCAGGGTATATACAGAATGCAAACTTTTTATTCCCTTAGTTTTATTTCTAAGCAGTTTCACACTTACCATCCTTAAAGCCATAAAACCATGCCATAAAACATAGAGGATTAAAACATCAAAATACAAAATGTAAATGCTGGAATTGGCTCCAGTGAGCAAGGCAGGTGATCCAGGAAAGAAAGGATCGAACTTGATTTGAACTGCGTAGCACTCTGTTTCCCTACATTTTATGGTAGAGTTTGTTGGGATATAATGGTAGTTATGGTCTAGTAACCAGAACCTAGAACCTTAAGTGAATCAAATAGAAGGAAAGAAAAAGGAGGGCATGATTTAAAGAAAAAAATTGTAACACAAATAAGACAAAAGCTCAGAGGCAACTTAACTGCTGCAGATGTGCTGCATCTGCTCACTTGCCCACCGGGGAACAGCAGATAAAGAGATTAAGACATTTACAAGAAATGGTTAGACAACAAGATCTGATAAGCAACAAGACAGCAAGACCCAGGTACTCTAACCAGAGCATGGAGAAAATGACCCACTGAACCACCTAACCCACTTACAAACAATATCTTTAATTCACTTAACCTTCAAATTATATTTTAATCAGGGTGGACAGTGATCTGGCTAATTTTAAAATATCACTATTATTCTTAAATGGAAACAAGTGATGCTTTAATAATTGCTTTATTTAGGTAAACAGAATTGTGATATTTTTTAGTAGGGCATGAATACTCTGACATCTTTCAAAGACAATTCTAAGTCAGAACAATACTTAAAAATATAATTTTCACATGATAAGAACATAAACTTTTAGTAATGGTGCACAAGGTGAATGTGAAAAGACCTGATTGGTGCTAGGAATATTTTTTCTTCTCACCCGAGGATATTTTTTACATTGCTTATAGAGAGAGAGGCAGAGAGAGAGAAACACCGATTGGTAGCCTCCTGTAGGAGCAGGAACCAGGCTAGGGATCCCATGCAGCTGGGGATCAAACCTGCAACCTAGGCAGGTACCCTGCCAGAGACCAACCTGCAAACCTCCAGTTACAGAGGATGCTCACACCAACTGAGCCGCACCAGCCAGGGCACTGCTAGGAAATTTGGAGTCGCTTGTTTCTTCTTGGTAGACCTGCTTCTTACTTTATGCACTGCTTTTTTTTTTTTTAATTTCAGACATCAACATGCTTACCCCTGAACCTTGGGTACCTAATAGGATACAGGGATGTACATGATGTATAGGCCTCTCACTTTATAAACACAGCAATAAAAAGATATGCAGCACAAAAATAAACTCCATAATATCAAGAATTTAATTTTTTCAGAAAGATGTTGAAATCACAAAAGCTAATATTATCTTCAGTACATATATAGATGTTAACTTGAAATATATAATATTAATATAGAATATGTAATTGTAATATAATATGGAACATTACAAGTTATAAAAAGTCACTCATTCTACATCTTGCAGAAATGAGGCCATGTAACCTAGTCACCCCAAATTATGACTCAAAACTGACACTCTAAACTTGAATAGATAGAAATAGACCTAACTATACCTGATTAATCAGATTCGATATCTCCTCTCTCCCTTTAAATCATCAGATAATGTTGAAAAGAAAAATACTATTGTACCATCTACTTGTTGCTAAAATATGTTCATGCCCAATACTTGTGATAATATTGTTTCCTTTATAAAAAGTCAAAATCATAAGCCTTTAGAGATTCTTTTATTAAACATGGAAAATTATTTAATCATGTATATCATTCAAAACAAATTTCTTTGTTCAGGTTAATTGTGGCAGGGTACCACCATGAATCATGCAGCTGATAGCGTTCCCTTCTTTAGACTAGCTACTATCACAATGGTATACTTGGGGCCATTTCTGACAAACTATAAATATTTTGTTTTGTTGGGTTTTTTTTTTTTTCCCCTCTAGAGCCCATTCGGGCTGGCTTCCTATCTCTCATTTTACCCTCTGTCTTGATTTGACTGACCTACATTTTTTATTACCTTTTAATTCAATGAATTTTGATAAGCCAACTTAAATCCTTTCTGAAAAACCAGTTAAAAGAAAATGGCTGAACTACATGAGATACTGATGTGAATGCCAAAAACCTTAAGTCACGTATTAGAAAGATGTTTTAGGAAGTGAAGAAAACTACAAGCAAGCTCACCCTCTAAGTCCCCCATTAAGACAGAATGTGCTCAATTATAATAAACGCTTAAAGGCAAAACAATCACACAATAGAAAAAAAATATGCTTTAAGCGCTCAAACTTTGAATCTATTTTGTGATACGTTTAAAAAGGTTATAAAATTCCTGGTGATTCTCTCTGTGAACCAATAGCCTGCTGCAAGAGTGCAGCCAGTGAAGGAGAGAAAAAGTTCAGGCAAGTCAAATCTCGGCAACAGCCCCTCAGTTAACACATAAAGAAAATAACCTAATTACTGGGAAAGGGGGGAAAGAAAGTAAAAAGTATGGGAGGGCAGAGAAGCGTTAAATACGAGCACACAAATTTGTCTCTGCTGTGGAACGAGAAATCAGCCTGGATCCTGAGGGTAGCCATTAAAGACTGGATGCTTGTCTCCCATGTGTGGGTGAATGAGAAGAAGCCAAGCAACAGAAAAAAGACTAATTTTAATTACTAGAAAAGCTGCAAGAGAAAGAACGCAGAGCTGGTGGTAGGAAGGCTGCATGGCACTGGACTCTCTTTGCCAATCAGAGCCGGGGAGACCCCATTGGGGGATGAAGTGAGCAGAGGCACCAGCCTGAGAGCAGGGTCAGGCTGGGCTCAAACACACAGAAAAAAAAAACCGACACCAACCACAGCGGGGTGACCTGAGGCTTCTCTGAACAGTTGCACTTATAGACATACAGAAATAGAAAGCAGCATGTGGGATTTCCTTTCCATAAAATACAGGTGCCAACCGCATGATCTACAGAAATACACTGCCACAGAAATGTGGCAGAATTCATTTAACAAACACTCAATTAACATCAAAGGAATCAAGAGCATCAGAGAATGACTGAGAGAGGAAAAAAAGTAGAGGGGAGGACTAGCAGAACAATGGCGCTAAAACTGCCACATTGTGGATTTACTACCTGGGTTATTATTTTCCCAATTACATCCATTGTGATATAAAAATTCAGAGACAGGGGCTGCTGTCTGAGACTCGGGCAACTATTTCCCCGGCTTATTTCGAACGCACACGAGGTTGGGGGAGAAAATCCAGAGAAATCAAAACAGTCAGAGAGCCTAGCAGTCCAAAGACACAACTCCTAAGTGTATAAACAAAGAGACGTGCTTCCCAGTCAGGACCTGAGGAAATTCTCCAAAGTGGCCAAGTCCGCTCCGGAGCCCCCTAAGTGAACGAGGTGAGCGGCAAGCACAGAGCCCGGGAGCCCGGAGAGGGACCGCAGCCTCCGAGCACCGGCGGGGACCGCAGCCTGCGGCCGCGGGCCGGCACCCCGGGCGCGTCGGTCTGCTCCGCCGCCCACGGGCGTTCCGCTGGGGAAGGTGGCAGGGCTGATGCGCATCGGGGACGCCCTGCGTCCTCGGCCGCAGCGCAGGGAACACCGGCGGACGGGTGAGCCGAGTAGGGAAACAGAGCAACCCTTCCGGAGACGAGCCGACCTTTAAGCCCGGGGACATGCTAAATGAACCTTCGCGGCGAGAAGCAGTGAGGCGCTGGGCGCGGGCGACGGCGACAGCGGGGCGCGCGGGGAGGGGCGAGGGACCGCGGGGAGGGACACAGCCAGTCAGAGGCGCGGGGCGCGGGGCGCGCGGACGCATTGGAGAACACGCGAGCCCCAAACACACCAGCCGGAGGAGGCGCCGCGCCTACTTCCCCATATAACCAACTACGGAGTGCGGGAGCCGTAACTGCGAGGAGGCGGCCGCCAAAGTGCCATTAAAGCTCGGGGCGGAAAGGAGGCGTTACCTGGGTCGCCTCTCCGGGAGAAGCCGGGCCAGCGGGAGGATTCCCTCTGAATGATCCAACGCTCCCGGGTTCTCTCCTGCCACAGGCTGAGGAAGGACCCCCGGAACTGGTCTCTTTGAACTGTGCCGAGGCGCAGGAGGATGGGAGACGGGAATTGAGAGTCGCAGAGGAAGGACAGGGGAGCCTGGCGTCTCATTGGTAAGTGGCTGACATACATTCCTTTTCCAGTGACTGCTTTCCGTGAGGGTGCACTTCAGCCCCCAGGCGCGTTCAATTTTTGACACGCTGGCTTCTGCAGAGCCGCCCTCTCTAGCCATGTTGCCAGAATTTTAAAAAACTGTACTATAAAGCTTGTGTGTGTGTGTGTGTGTGTGTGTGTAAACATGCTGTTTTTCTCTGCTGTGATTTTCTGTGAGAAAAGTTGAAGCAAGAGTAAATAGAACCTATCCGTGTCTCTCCTAATGTCATCCAAAATAAGAGTAAACAATTCGTCCAACTAAGCTGTAAGGGCATGCCAGGAATAGGGTAGGGGTTTTTCTTAAAAAAGACACTAGATGTTCATGAAGTAGGATGCGTCCTCAGGTGCTGAATGTGTGTCTTAAGGATTGAGCAATGCGTTTGGGAGACTAGAGACCACATCATTGGGCATCTGGTAGTGCAGTAACTTGTCCATTTCAGCAGGGATACTCTGTAAGTGAAGTTCTACAAAGTTCTAGAGACTAAAACAGCAGTATCTTGGGTTATGCTGAGCGATTTTCTAAATGTTGTGTAGGAATGTGATAGAGTTTTTCAAAGAATATGAAAATATATTCTGATATCCTTATTGAGTTTCTTTTTTTTTAATTGAAAAATGGGAGAGAATGGTAATTTGCATCTATATGGACATGGTGTACAATAAGCTGAGAATTACTCTGACAGCCTCAAAAATTTTAAGTTGTTTTAACTAACTTTGTTTGGGATAACTAAGAATCCACTAAATATTTTAGAATTGTTTTATTTTGTAAATTTTATAACCTCTCTACCCTGAAAAATCAGATTCATTGTGATAAGGTAAATGCAGGTTTGGAAACAAAAAACTTTTTAACTCTTGTATTCACCTGCTCTTTTTTAATTTTATTTTAAAGATAAAATCATTTAGAAATGCCATGCTTATACCTTGATTCTCAAATTTAAGAGTGGAAATAAGGATGTAAGAAGTAGATGTAGGGTACTAGCCTTAAGAATACAGATAAATAAGTAGTGGGTCAAATTAAAAAATTCATGGAGGTATAACTGAGTACTATTATTGAATTAGCAACAAATTACAAAAATACAACTGTCATAGCAAGCTTAAAGCAGTTCATCATTATTAATATTGTGACCTTGAACATAGAATTAGTAATGATTACATCATTATTTTTAAAATGTGCCTTTTGTCAATTTTAAGAAACTCAGATGTTTCTTTGCATATTTTTCTACTTCATATTCAAATGATTAGAAGTTCTGTGTGGACCAGTTTATTGAGCCTCAAGGTATATGTTTCCTTGATTAAAATGGTAAAAACAATGTGATTGTACAAGGCTCTGTCAGATACAACAAATGAATGAAGATGAAAAGATATTACATACAAAAAGCAACTAAGTCTAGTGCAGGAAACAAAGCATAAAATTTAAAGATAAGATTTAAAAAAGGAAATGTGATTCAACAAGTAAAATCAAATTTGAAAACCAACTTAGCAGGAGTGCGGTGAGATGATATAAAAGCATATCTGAATATAGAAAATCAGTAAAATGTTTATTGCAATACTCATGCAAATGCCCATGTGTTGTGTAGGGCTTGGTGGGGCCTTTCAATTATTCATGTTTAACACTTTTGGAAACTACAAAAGGAAGAGAGAAAAACTGCTAATTTTAACTTCACTTTGATTTCATGCACAACTGCATAGACAGTTAGAATTGTAAAAAGTTAGAAAAAAAGAACATTACCCCAATAGATTCTCTAAAAACCAGACTTTGTCTATAACTTTTGAGGCACATGCATACTAAGATGTATTTGGAAATACATTGTGGAATTTTTTAATGGGTCACTGAAATACCCTTTTTCCTCAGGTGTGCAATGCTTAAACTATGCAGTGGCCTGACATCTTTGTTAATTTGGGGAGATGAACTAAATTCACACTATGAAAGAACAAATAGGCTATGTTTGTTTAAGGATGATTAAAGATTAGTTGCTCGTGAAAGTTTACTTCAATTTTACGTACCAAAGTAAGTTAAAAAATAGATCGTTTGACTGATATATACGTCTTTAAATGTATTTTTTTATTAACAGCTTATAAAACCCTTGATACCTTCAGGGTAGAGCTTAGAGTGTGATTTAATGGCAAAACTGATTTAGTGATAAGAACCAAAGGATGTCAATTAAGGGCAGAGGGCTCTCCAGATGAAGAAAGTAAGGGGATTTTTGTGCTGGTCAAGTTATTTTGGAGTTTGTCTTATTTTCAGATAAAACAAAAGGCATGTTTTGTGAAAAAAATATATGAAAACTACCTAGATGGCTGTAATAGTATAAATGATTTGACTGTACTTAAGTTCCATTGGCCAAAACAAAGTTTTATAGTAGAGGCTAGTGCCCTTCATTCATCAAAAATTAATTTAGGTTTTATGAGACCAAGACCTTTAAAATGCTGGATTTGCTAACTCCATTCTGCCACACATATTTTGATGGCTCATAGTTTTTGAACTGTGTCTCTTTTTAAATATGCTCTAAAAATTTACTAAGAGGTTGGTTGGACATTTATTTAACTTAAGTAGTTCCATGTTATTTTGCTATCTCAAATTGTGACTTCAGGAACTCAGATTTATTCATCACTTAATACTGAAGATACAAGCATGAACGAGGTGTGTATTTCTGACAATATATTTTTAGAATTAGGGTTATAAGATTGTGCTAATGTGTTACATGAACTTCTTCGAACTTTATAGCAGGAAAGGCTGGTGGGAAGTTCAAAGCAGTAGAATCTCTGCAGAGGTCTATTTTCTGAGCACCTGTGATCAATAACTCTACATTAAAGACTGGTACATTTCAAAAAGTAATGAAGTATATAAAAGTCATTAACACTTAAGGACTGAATGCTGTTTTGAACAATGTCCCATCTCCATACCCATACACTTTCAATGAATTTCTCTTGTTTTACAATTTTTTTTTGATATTCAGATATGTAATATTTAGAAGCTGTGGAGAAATTGAACAGTACCAGGCTATATTTTTCCCATATACTTGAACAGTTTTTTTTTGTTATTTTCATTAAAATATATAAAACAAATTTGATAGTGCTTCATTGTTAAAGTGGGTGTGAAATAAAATTTTAAATTATTTAATATTATTTACTTTTTAGGAAAAGGAAAATACAGTTTTACAATTAAATTTTTTCATTAAAGTTATTTGGTTGTATTAAAATTTATGTGGACTTAATATATGACTGTATTTAACTTTATATTTCACCTATGATAATAAATATGGGTGTAAGTTAAATATAGAGCATTTTTTTATGCCTATCGAATCCTTAAAACACAGATCTTTAATTTCATATGCCAGAGTAGTTCATATTATATTTTTAACATTATAGATCTCTTAAACATTAGCTCACAAGACTTAAAAGCCAGCCAAAAATGTGAAAGCTCCTATTTTCTTTAGTACAGGGAAATGAAACTATAAAAAGTGACATAAAGTAATTCCAAAAAAATTAGTCAAGCTCTGTCTTTTTTGTGGAAACAAAAAAATCGATGAATTCACCATTTCTTAGTCTAATATAAAAGAGTGTGAAACTTATTGTTCACGGGAAATTTTAGAAAGCACAGTGATGCTCTTTTCCCATATGTTTCTTAAGCTGGACTTCCCTGTGATCACTCTCATTTTTAGGCAGTTCCAAAGCTGTTTCATTGGATGCATTTGACAACAGAGGGACAAAATTTATTTATTTTTCTGTTTTTTTTCAGCAGTCCCTTAAAACTCCATAATGACCTAACAACTTACTTTCTTGTGAATACCACTTTTTTATTCATTGTTAACAAGTGGACTTTTGAGAGATCTAGCAGGACTTGAACATTTCCTCTTCTACTAGTCATGATTCTAGACATTTCCTATACTCATTTGTATAGGCCCAAAAGTTGAGATATCAAAGAAAGCAAGGCATTCATGTATTTGTATGAACTTTTCCACAAACACACCTTTATAGTTTGTGTTTTTACTCTAAAATTTGGACTTGCTTAAGTATTAGAGTAACTAATAAGACCAGCATAGAAATTTTAAGTTATTGTATTATATATATACCAGGCAAGGAGAAAGATAAAAGTATTGCATTTATCTGAGTGATCAAAAACTCTCATTTGTAACTTTTGACAGAAATATAATTACTATACACATACCATTCTACAAGGGGCATAAGATTCTGCTCTTAGCATTTTTATGACTATTAAATGCTCAAGAAAGAGAACATCTCACCTTCCATTATGATTCAGTAGTAACTATAGCATATGGAGCTGAGGAAGAGAAAGTTTGCTGATCCCTTATGTGATAAAAAAGATGGATTGAATTTTCTTCCACTTGATAGCCATAATATTGGCACAAACATTATGAGGCAAAAATATTAGGGGTTTTAATTGAAAGAGATATTTCGATAGGATAATTGTATCTGGAGCTGCTGTAGTTTCACAAATTTCTACTAGTTGCAGGAGTTTTATTTCTAAGCTACCCAGAGAAATGGTATATTTATTTGGTGAAAAGTATAAGTGTATAAACTTTAATCTTTATTTTCTCAAATATTTAATTTTATACTTAAAAGTATAAAAATTTTTCAGAAACTGAACTACATATAAAGGTAACAGAGCTTAGATAAATCATTTTAAGTCTTCTGTGTTCTTTCATTTCAGTTTTACTTACAAATTCACTTTTCAATAATGTAATATTTGCTGAGGTACTATTGTAGTTTATAGTTCTAATGGCAGAATTAGATGAAATATTTAGTGATTAATCATGAATATCTATTTGAAGGTACAGGTGAGTGACAGTAGAAATGTAAAAAATAATTTTGTTTTCTGGAAAATACATTTTTATTTCATTGGAATTTCATGATCATTAAAAATAAAATTGTTTCCTGGGCACCTAAACAAATTTAAGTGTTCACAAATATTTCTGAAGACATAATGAAAAGTCTCATAATTAATTTTAAATTTTGTTATTTGAAAACT
The DNA here is from genome assembly GCA_004026585.1 of Noctilio leporinus. Taxonomy (NCBI): domain Eukaryota; kingdom Metazoa; phylum Chordata; class Mammalia; order Chiroptera; family Noctilionidae; genus Noctilio; species Noctilio leporinus. The sequence goes on along the minus strand of PVIW01000052.1, from coordinate 602,822 downwards.
TTCCTATTTATATTCTTCTATAAAAGATGTAGACTAACTTAATTTCTTCTCTCATGTACAAAGAGTGAAATAAACAACATGTAAGTGATCATTCATTTTTCTTGTTTTGAGAATATTTGTTGGTAGGAACTTCAAAAGACATACATTTATATTAAAATTGAAATCTTTAACTTCATAATTCAATTTAATATACTTTCTCTTCCAATGCTATTATTCTAATAGAAATGTGTGAGCTAGTGAATGAGTAGTCCTAGTGCTAAAATAACTATTTCATTCAAAATAAGCACATATCTCAAAGAGTTATTGATGATAAGTAAATTATGAAGACAGTTAGGAAAGAGTGACAGAATAATACCATTTTGTATTAGAATGAGTTTACCAAGCTCATCTTTTCACATATTTATCATGAAGAGGAATAAACAAAGATCTAAAAAAAAGGTTAAGTGATGTGTTTAACATTACATTTAATGGAAAAGAAGGATTAGAACCCAGTTCTCTTATATTTCTAGGTCAGAGCTTTTCATAATTTATATGATTTTTGCTATACAAATCTTAATTATTTTTATTATCTACTCAAATTAAGATTAGAGCATAAGAACATGTAATTTCCTTGTTGCCATTTCTTATCTGTCAAATGTTGCCTTTTAAGATTAGAAAACTTAAAATCCAATTTCGTTAACTCAGAAGAAACAGCTACTATACTCAGGTTGTGCTATTAACCCAGACTTGAATAACTAGACAACTTAATTGCTAGATGTGCACTTTTTTCACAGTGAACTTAGTGTGCACTCACCAGCTAAATCAAATAGGAGAAGGTTTTTGACAGCTTTAGTTGGGGAACCTGGAAACTCCAGTAGGAAAGGGAATGTAATGTTTTCCAGTGATAATAAAGGACCATGCATTCTTTTTATTACTTTCTTTTCTGGTTTGGTGGTGTTTTTCCCCCAGCAATAGATGTTTAATGAGGTGCTAAATTAAATAGAAAACCAATGAGAAATATAGGTAGGAAAATATTTATGTGTATTGGAAAATTTGTATAAAATTTAAATCATGGGCTTTCTTAGGGTAATAATGATTTTTAGGGCAGTTAATAAAATGCAAAGCAGAAAACAGGTCTCTAAAATTAGGCACTATCCTTCTGAGTTTTAGAATTCAAATATTAACTTGTACATTTTAATTTTACTAGTACAATGCTAAAGGAAGTTAATACAGAGCAAATTTGAGTTTGTAATAGTAGTTATTGTATTTGAACCAAAGTTTGGTTATGTTTAATTTTAATAATGCAATATAAATGATTTTAGAATAAATCTGTATACTCAAGTTTTTCACCAGGAGAACTGAATATGGTACACTGTAAAATCAGCATAGTGCAACTTAATGGAAAGGCACTTAATTGTTGCTGGGTCTGATGTAGTGATGTTTTACGGATGCTTTCTCTCAAAACTTTTATTAAATTATAACAAGAAACTTGTGTGTGTGTTCATATGGCGTGACTTCATATTTTAAGGATCTCTTCTTTAAATTCTAAATACTTAAAGGTGACAAGTGTAATATCATGTAGTAAAAGATTGTGGTTGAAATGGTTAATGTTTGATATGAGGTCCCTTCTATCTTATGCCCAAACAAAATTTGGAAATAGCTCTAGTAGAAAATATATAATTTATTCTCCAGGTCCAATGAACAGATGGTGCTTCATATTCTTTGAATTTTTACTTTTTAAAAATATTTATTTACCTACATCTTGAATTGAGTTCTTCAGTGTTTTCAAAGAACAATAAACTTAGTAAGAAAGGGTGATTACTTGAGATTTAAGTTAAATGATCCAGAGTTGATTTTATATAAAAATTTACTATATTAATTGTGTTTTAAAACGTATGCCTATGTTTATTTGTTTCACATTCTTTTATGCACTGTTGTTAGTATATACCTCAGCGAGTAAAATTAGCAAAAAGTCATTCCTTTCATATTTAAAGCAATTACTACATATTTCAATCTCTCAAGTGGTCTTCTGTGGACATTTGTAGTAATAAATAAGAATATAAAGGGGAATAAGTAGTTCATGGACTGATGGAGGAAATGAACACACAGGGTGAACATAATTCAATGTGAAATGTTCAGTGGTAGAGTTATATACAGCTAAGATGCAGATTTCAATATTTCTTCTTCGAGAGGCAGCTGTTAGTTTAGTTTAGTTTTGTTTTGTTTTGAAGATTTTATTTATTATTTTTAGAGAGAGGAGAAGGGAGAAAGGCAGAGAGGGAGAGAGACAGACAGAGAGACATCAATGTGTGGTTGCCTTTCACCTTCCCCCAGTCACGGACCTGGCTGGAGACTTGGCTTGCAACCTGGTTATGTGCCCTGGCTGGGAATCAAACCAGTGAGCTTTGGGTTCACAGGCGGGTGCCATATCCCCTGTGCCACCAACCAGGGCTTGTTAGTTTTTTTTATTGAATCTTTCAAGCTTGGACTATTTCATGCTAGCATTGGTTCCGTAATTGCTGTATGTACTTCCTTTAGAGCCTAAATTATGTTGAAGTAACTGTGGCTTCAAGAGTCCACTAATTTAAATGAATGTTACATTTTTCTACATCTTACTAATAGTGCTAACTTTATTCACTTAGAATCATCTAGTCTCTGATATTACAACCAAATCTGAGGTAAAATGAATGTGGCTTAGATGCTATGAAGATATGCAATTTTTATATGTTGCTATAAGGAAGATTGATTTTTTTTGAATATTCATGGTGCTGGTAATACTTATTTTACAGGGTGGGATAACTGTGAAGCTAGTGAAGCTTTGCTTACACACATTATCCTTCCAG